>JADNRY010000135.1:0-166983 GCA_015501585.1 Rhodocollybia butyracea | reverse complement strand
TCCAGAAATCCCCAAGGGTGACCTGTGACCTGACCCGCACCCGTGGGAATGGGTACCTGGATCTGCCGGATCCGGTCAGGCGGGTATTCCCACGGGTCACCCGTAAAGAGCCAGACTCGTGTCCATCCTTAATGGTCTACATGAATTTGATAGGTCATGAACCTTGGAAGACACAGAAGATACTTACCAAAGAGCTATCATGGTCCATTGGGACTTTCCCTTGTTTTGTCCAGTTCCTTTACATGCGAGGCTTCTGAGCCATGGAGTTCAAGTCCAATTATTTTTCGCCAATCCTTCTGATCTTTCACACCACAGCTCAGGGTATCTTTCTCTTTCAGGAAATTGTCCAGCAAAAGCTGGAGGATTTTTTATCTTTCACAACAAATTTCCTTGATAAAAATATCTTTTATCCCCTTTGCAATTAGTTCATTTTAATTTACCTCTTTCTCATTGGAAATTATGTCATTTTCTCAGCTATAAAAGAAATTGAGAGATGATCAGAATGGTTTTTCAGGCTAAAAAACCATCAAAGAACCATTTCCAATCATCTCCCGATTTCTTTTACAGCTGAGAAAATGACTTAATCTCAAGTGGGAAAGAGAAAAATTACAAAGTGGATAATAAACATTTCCCAAAATGGAAACTCTTAAAGGAAAGTATTCCCACACCTTTTCACAGTCTGTTTCCAGCAATGGAAAAACACCCTGGCCTGTGGTGTCAAGGCACCTCCCATGCTCAAAGATCACATCCAATGCAGAAGGTCCTGTAGTTTGAGATACATGAAGAGGTAGGTCTTTCAGGATGTGAGATTCTGATTAATAGCAAAAAGGCGGGTCAGGAAGCACATAACCACACTATTAGGCCTAAAATCGGCCTAAGGTGTGTAACCATACATTTTGACATTTTGCATGTGTTATACAATGCAATAAGAGAGTTATACAGAGCCCAAGCATGATAGCTGTTTGCCGAGGCAAATATGTATACTCGAAACTACAGGACATTGTAAGGATCTAGGTGGATCCTTATGGCAACAGAATATAAGTGACTATCTTGAATAGAGGCGACGGAAGGTTCTGTCAGAATGATTTGTAGATAGTGTACTCGATCTTGGAATAACGACAATGTAGAATGTACAAGCGGAATCCGGAAGAGTGATAGAATGAACTGTATGAGTAAGCCAAGGAAGGAAATTGATTTCCGAAGGTGAGATATTGGCAGCGGAAAGTTGAGCGGAAGCTGACTTGACAGAGTGCAATGAATTGGAATCAAAGAGAGTATATTGCAGAGTGAAGAAAACATGTAGTGAAGAAACTGAGTAGAAGAAACTGATAAGTTGAGAAATGAGTTGGTAACTGGGGGTTGTTTCAATATAGCAAATCTACCGTATTGGAAGTATCGAGTGAGTATTTAAGTGTTCAGAAATAAGAGGGTCGTAAAGAATAACTAGGCAAGTAGGTAGGATGACAGGGAAGAAAATACAAGGAGTAGTGGAAGCAGGTAGAATACAAGGAGAAGATTCAAAATGGAACAAGGCGAGTAGATGGAAGGGAATAATGGAGTTATGCGTTATGTGCACAATTGGAGGGCGTATTAGGGAGCTATCATTATGACTGGGGAATTAATGGTTGGCACATGGTAAGGCAGTATAAGCCATTTGTCGGGATTGATGGCAGAAGCTATATTTGTTGGAATTGGGTCTAGCAGAAGTAATGGTTGGCACATGGTAAGGCAGTATAAGCCATTTGTCAGGATTGATGGCGGAAGCTATATTTGTCGGCATTGGGTCTAGCAGAAGTAGAATTGAGGATGGGGCATGACAGACATATCAAAGCGGGATAAGTACTAAGCCAACATGTTACTTGAGGGAAGGATTTATGAGGGAAGGCATCCCTTGCACTAAGACCCCCAACGAGCTATGTTAAGATGAGGACTTTACAGTCCATAACATTGGGCCAGAACAATCCTGAGGAAACCATAGAGGTCTACTTGCAGCACCAGTTGTATCTGTGAAAGCGGTGGACATTGAGGATTACTGGAACTCCAGGACAGGACTTGGTCCTGGTCCCACACAAGTTCTGAACACAACAACACTGCACAACCCACAGCATTGTCTAGTCATATGGGAGCCCCTACTTTATCCACTGCAATGACAACACCATTGGTTTTGAACATCACCTTCACTGTGGCAACAAATCCCGCAGGTGCTGCCCCGCACCAACCATCACTACTTCCTCTGAAGCAGCACCTATGTCCGCTGAAGGTGTTCAGCAGATGAATGAGACGTGAGTCTCAAAGGTCAAGCCAACCTTTGAGACTCCCAGTGTTATGCCAATGCTGGAGTCTCATATCCATCTCTATCATTGCCTCGCTTCTGCAAAGCTTGTCCTGTGGGGGAGGGGTAACGGCTACGCTGTTACTTGTACTAAGGCGCTGTGTCGCCATTCAATTTTCTTTTATATTACAATTTATTCATTTTGTATATACTATCTACTGTATGACTTACTAAGGAAGTCTTTCTTTACATTGGTACACTACATGCTATAAAGCTTGTTGTGTTCTTTTGTTTGATTTAAGCACTGCCTAGAGGCCTTACATACTTGCAAGTCAACCAAAATTTCCCCAGGTCTGACCTGTGACAGTGTGACCCACACAAGACCCGTGAGAAACAGGGATCCGGATCCGCAAGTCAGATACTTGCGGGTTTTCCCACGAGTGATATCTGCAAGTACTTGTGAAGACCTGGACTCGTGGACATTTCTAATTGGAACAAGAACCCCAGGAGTAATATGTTTATTTCTAGTCATTTCTAAATGTAAGTTGGTTCTGAGTACAACAAGAAATTAAAACAGTGATAAGCAGTAAATATAAGTATGGTAAATGATATTGATATCTTAATTAAGATTCAGAAGTCTTCCTTTTTGCATTAAACTGGGATGCAAAGATAACTGCAATGGTGATGCATATCGTCATGGACCATACAAATCCTCCTATCCAGATTCCTCCAGCAACATTTTTAAGATCAGACGCGCTCTTGAAGACTACTGTCCATCCATGCTTGTGAAATTGCAAGACATCCGCCTGACACCAACAGGTTTGAAATGATCCAATATCCTCCATTAACTAGATGTGATGAGCCAAGCTGCATTGGCTACAGCAATAGCCTTGCCTGTGAGCCGCGTAATAACTGCCAGTGCGCTCAGACTATGTGTGCTTCGTTCATCTTGAACCTCTAGTCTCTGCATGATTTCATGCGAGACAAGGTTGGAAAAGACAAGCATAAGCCAGGAGATGGTGGCAGCAATTCCATACAGAAGATAACTTCCTGAACGGCACCCAAGTCCAATAGCCGGCTTCTGTATGCCACAAAAATAGCAGCTCCAGTGGTACCCCATTGGAGAAGTAGCGCAACAAAGGCAGCTTTAAGCATGGAGTGAATCACGTGGGGATGCTGATGGAGAGCAGATAATGGCAGAAAGGCTTTGAGGTCTGGTTCTAAACGACATTGGGGAGTAGAATCGCACGTCGTTACTGGTTGAACCATCGTTGATTTGAGGCTGGTGATTGCATTTTCAAATCCTACCTGTACATGCCCAGAAAATGTGAACCAGGTGAGGATACGGGCATAGTTGTAGACCGGACCCTCTGTCTTTTCATCGCCCTGCACCTCAAAACCCCACCACCTCGGAGGAGAAAATGGAGAAGGCACAAGCTCGGGTGCAGCAGGTAAAGTTCCAGGCTGTTTAGATGGGATGGTGCTGGAACGTGAATATGGATCTACATTCTGCATGCTGCCCATACTTATGGTTGGAGAGGGCCACTGTGACGCTGGGTCCACCGTAATGTCTACTTGAGTCGTGCTTAAAGAAGGCTCCTGTAGATGATCCGTAGATGCATGGTGGCAGTGGAGGGGTAGAAGCGGAATAGACGTGTTTGGGCTAATATCCCTACTTCCCATATCGGTACAAACCACCAAGTCAGCACTTGGGCGGAGGGCTGTCTGAGCCACATACCCAGCATTCCCGGCAATGCATGACTCGGAAATGAATTTGTGGTCCGTCAGAGCCTTCTTAATGTTTCCGATCTTGCACTGTGATCCTACATGAATATAACTGGAATGTATAAGCCCACGAACAGAGCTGTGTGAGAGAGAACTTGCACAAAGACAATAGGGAACCTGCAATTATGTGATGAGTTACCCATTAATACATGCGGCGAAGAGGAAAACCGTACATCCAACTCCAGACAGTACTGGATGCAAATTGAAGACCAACGTCAGGGTTTCCAAGCGACTCTTGGACGGCCGCCATAAATGAAATCAGGTAGGCCAAAAAGGCCAATAAAACTGCGAGCTGATATCTTAGTTTCAAAACAATGAACATGTACTCATCAGATACGTACCTTGCGCAAGGAATGACCGAGTAAAACCACGGCGTGTGTTGCGAAGGTCTTTCTCCGCAGTTATCCAAAATTTTTCCTGGCCATTATCTTCATCCAAAATGATGAGGCTGGCTAGTTTACCCCCCCGCTGATCGGCACGCATAGGGCATTGCTGTGTCTCCTGCAGGATAAATGCGGCGGCGTCGATCCTTTTAATCATATAATAGCAACGTGAATTACTCTGGGCCATTTCTTTGATGTGTTGGAATGCGTTGACAATATAACGTTGATTGAAAGCTGTGAGTGCAATGGAGTAGGCAGCCAATGCCGGACTTCCGATAGACAAGCAGGCGCTGATTAAATCCATAGAACCGTTGGCCTCAAAGGGTAGCTGGGCTATGAGGGAAAGCCACGGTAGCAGCCAAGTTGTGATGGTAATTGCAGAGGAAGTGAAGTCTATGCTCTTTCCGTACGTTAAAAGTGACTCCGTCGAAATATGGTGCTGTACTTACTTGTCTGAGTACACTACTACCGCAGTTTTGCTGGCAAGCTCTAGCTGATATGCCCAGACGTCAGCGGAAAGGCTACCATTGGCAAAGCATGTAGGAAAAATGGGCTCGCCGAGGATATTGACTAGACCGTCAGACGTGCAATTGAACTTTGAGGCACATGCCGCTTGCCAGTTGGGGACATTCACGGTGCTAAGGGATGTACCCATAGTCTTTGGAACTGGCAGGTAGAGGTGGGGCAGTCGATGTAAAGTGGCAAAAAAACAAGGGTCTAACCAATTTATACTATGGAGGAAAGACAAGAGAAGACTGAATATCCCATACCAGATTCGTTACGGAACATGCTTTTGAGCTTCAAAATTTGTGCTGCAATGCAATAATTCCTTTTTTGGTTTTTAAGACGTCACCTAATTTCTTGTTCAGGAAACATTGATTCAAGTACTGCATCTTGATGAACCAACCCTTGTACTATCTGCCTAACGCGCATGGGTGAATGTCCGATTGAGACAAATTCAAGTCAGTGCATCAAAATATTGTCACTCCCTTGACAGGACCTTGATATTTTGTCCTTTAAGCAACCGCTTGGCAAAAAAATTACGATCGAGTGCGGTATACTCGGCATCCCCCGCTCCGCCGCTATCATGTCAAACTTGAATGCTCCAAACGACCCACAGCCTGGAGGCATAGCACAAAGCCAGATGATCCAGTTTCCTTGAGCACTTGTTCTGAAAGATATAGGGATATTGACACATTTTGATTTTATCGGATAATATGATACGAGTTGATGAAAGCAACCTACTGCGTCAGGAAAGAAACAAGGCTAAGTAGTACAGAGGCTCTGCAGAGCCGCAGAACAATGATGGGTATCCAGAGCAAAATGGGGAGTTGATTGAAAAACTCACCAGTCAGTCGCTGATGAATTATTCAAATTTCCATTTGGAAACCTCCGAATGCTGGAATGGGATTTATTTCAGCTCCATACAACTGGAATGTTTGTTTTAGGGAACATCTGTACATTTGTACTAATGACATCACAATCCGAAGATTTTCCTTGCAGGAAAATCCCTGGTGGTTCAGCCGCAATAATGATCAACGTGTATACAACTAAAATTGTTACTTGCCTTGAACATCTCGTTATTAGGTACGGTCAATTCTTAAATTCAAGTTTGATTCAGCTACTGCATTGCAATCTGAATCGCGGACAAGTGAATCACTTTTTGGAGGCAATCCACCATGCTTAAAATTCACCAGAATCGCCTCGGTGAAGTGCCTCCTGGAAGCGTTTCACCTTATACTGACTCAGACCTGAATGAAACCCGGCGCTTGGTCAGATTAAATCGTAAGTCTGAGGCGATTCTGGCCTTCTGAATCACTCCTGAATTGCCAACGCGATTATGAGAACTGACCGTACCTTGAACGTAGGCACCCATCTCTGACCATGCATAGCAAACAAGGACGCTAGAAATGGCAACAGTATGATGTAGCACCATGCCCATTGAGGCACATTAACTAGTTATAGCCAGCATGTCATCCGAAGGGAGAAAACTAGTAGAACATTGTTAATAAGAAAGTAGGACACTAAGAGTAGAGGAAAAAACCGACAAGCAAAGAACATGACCACAATGAAGAACTTACCGGAAGCTATAATCCTGTCTTCAGTTGCTGCGATGCTGACTTTTGCTCCTCTGTCCCATATCCTTGATATTAGTTGACTTCTTTCTCACCCCTGATCCTACAAGTCTAAGAGCACCAGCGGCATCAGTCGATATTGTCTCCAAATAAAGCCGCTGAATGTGCTTCCTCAAGGTACTTATCGGACATAGGAGGCTTGCCATTGGCGGGATGTTTGAGGCTGGGCCATCAAACATTAACGAGAGCTCAAGAGCGTTAGCCTATTGCTGATTCTTCCCGGGACTTGATATGATGGTCGGGAATAACATCTTGAAAGATCTACCGGCATAGTCATAGCCGAATCTTACCTGGGGTACGCTCTGGTATGCCTCGTATCCATTTCTTGAATTGACATTGTTTCCTTTCTCACAGGCTGTCACAGCGGTACTAAGCAAGCCCGGTTGCAACGGAAACGTAAATCGATGTACATACTAGTTATCAAAGGAAGGGCGCGCATCGGTGTATCATTGCACGACCCCAGACAAGTGGGTTACATACCAGATATACCAAACTCGTAGCACTTCGAGAGGGCCAACCACTCGACTAGTAAGTCCCGGCGGCATTCCGGAACTTTAGTTATGGTTCCAACAGCAGTGACAGAAGTGCGTATGCATAAATCGAGCAGAAGGCAAAGGGAATGCAGGGAATGTAAACTGATTTTGTACCAGCAGGCTGGCTCCATGAAACAAATATAGGCTGATCAAGGGGCAAAGACGTCAGGTCTGGAAGAGATAGATATTAGTCCAGGGATGACTAGAGAACACAGACAGATGAGCGTACCCGAAAAGTCCGATCTTTACTGCTTCGATTATGTACATCAAGGCCGGGTACTCAGGCGCTTTTCAGACGATCTGCTTCATGATCACTGGAGATGTGGGCGTTACAAGACGAAAGTAAAAATTGATTGAAGCGCCTAAATAATGCAGCGCTTATTTCGGAACAACTCGGTTTCGACTCGGAATCGACTTGAAACACCAACACTTGTAGGATAATTTGGCAAAGTACGTGGCAACAGTTCATCTAAAGCATTAATGATGAGAGATATGATGAACACTTGACGAGAGTTCAGCTGGCATGAGGCGGGACAGCGCCTTTCGCAACCCAGACCGACCCTGTCACACCTGCCGCATGACAGATTGTGTGTCACTCTCATTCAGTTTGCCACTCTCTTCCCTCCTTCTCGAGAAGGTGTGTCTATAGATCTCCATTCGAATCAGCGAAGACTCACAACACCACCACCGCCTTCAAGCTACTTATGTGTGAGCAATTATAATCAAAGCAACTTCTATGAGCTTACCAGATGAGAAAGCGGTAGTCACTTCTCGGGTACCTATACTTTCGGAAAGATACCTGCGGTCATGTATGCGTCGCAAAGCTGCCTGGCCTGGCCAGGACTGATATCACACTCATCAGCGCCATAGCTGGTACTCATGAAACGCAATACTTAGTCACGAGTTCGCAGTAGACACTTCTTACTGGGCTTGAACGTTGAACCATTGCGAAGAGTCTTCAAAAGACCAACGGCAAGAAGAGGAACATATCATGGCATTTGGATAAGCAGTAGGCGAAGCGAGGCAGACATTTAATCGTTCGCGCGTTCACGGAAGTCTAGTATCGACTGTTGAGTGTCCCGAATAGCGTCCGTTGCCGAAAATGGAATATCGATGTACGATTGTCCGATCTGTAGGATGCGTTGCACGTAATTGTCGTTCTCAAACTGCTGGCATCCGGGTGTAATAGATAGAAGAGGTTTGAGGCTGTCGGAAAAGTTGGGGATACTCAATGACAACGCCCGCTGAGCGCTGATATAGATACTCAACTCCACGAGCAGCATCGGCACTGCTGGTTGCATGAGCACCATTGTGAGTAGCAGCAGGTGTAGCAGACACAAGGTGAGTGGTATCAATCTGTATCTTGTCGCTCTATTTCGCGTACATCTCTCTCACTGTCATTTTCGCATTCTGTAGCACAACCTCGTCTGGGCAATCACTGAAACATACTGAGTTCGATGGAATGTGTACGAACTTTGATGAGGCTGGAAGGGAATGATGGTTGGAGGGTGTTGATGTCGATGAGCGCTTGAGTTGGAATGTATAGATAGCTTTGTCGTCGGAAAGAGTTATTGCTGCGAGCTTTTGCCCATCCCTGTATATTATCTAATGAGCGTAATTTCGCTGTCGCCAGTTTCATTGAAGGCCATCCGAGCGCGACCGATTTTTTGGTGGTGAGTCACATTCCGGAGCTATCCAACGGATAAAGAAAACATACACGATTGAAAACGCGCCGTACCTGCAATTTCTTTTGTAGTGCCCAAAACTCTGCATCTTGTCGTTTCTCCTCCGAGTGGTTTTGGTGAACGGAAATATTGACTCTTGAGTCGGGGGTAGGAATTCTATCAGACGGGCTCGTTCGCCCAAGGCGTTGGATGAAGACATGATCGATGGCTTGGCACAGGCTGGCGTAAATTCCACGCAGAACTTGTTAGCGCCTATCACACGCGATTAGACGCGATTATTTCTTTTCTGGATCCACAAGGCGAGCAGCTAGTTCAGCGAAAAATACGGCTTCTCTCTCTGTCGATCGCTGCTGTTCCTTCGAGGGCATCACCACATCTATCCTATAGAAGACTTCTTTGGATATATGTTGTTCTCCAAGCTCCAGAGCTCCAAGTCGCGTCTCTGCCCGGTTTGTGGACAAAAAGTCATCCATACTGGTTCTCCCTTTCTTGTCTCTATCGGAGCTGGTAATTGTGCTTGTATCCTCGAGCCTCTAGATCTCGCACGCATGGAGTGTTGATTCCGACGGGGAAAGTAGTCGAAGCTGAGTAAGTCCGGTTCACTTTTCATTCTGTCTCTGTTTTTGGTACTATTCGCTGTTTACTTTCGCGTTCTTATCTTCATTTGCCGCCCTCATATTCAGTCAGGTTGTTAACAGAGTCTTATCTGTTGGGGCTCGGGGGTTGGTCGCTTCTCATTTCCCACTTCATTGATATCCCTTGTTTGTTCATACCTTTCCTCTTTCTTCTGATAGGTTCCTTTTTGTTTTTTTTGTCTTTCAAGAATTGACCGCGATGTTCCTTAGATAGGCAACAGCGGAAGTCTCATCGATCCCTGCACAAACCCAACTTTTCCTACGAGCTCAAACAACTTCTGCCTAATATCATTCCGCTCGCAAACCACAGTTACGCTCAGTGCAGCGCATCCTAAAATGCCAACATTTTCTTCCAAGCCCATGGAGTGGATTACCGAGTGAGTGCCGTCACAAATCCGATTCTGGCATGTTCTGCTACTGCATCTGGGGAGGTTTTGAAAATCGGTTCAGATCAGAGGTTGACGTTGATGCTTATACTAGAGGGACCTGGGGACATTCTCCCGTTTGAAGGTGCCAACAGGCGGACAACGACGAGTCTGGTAAGTTCCAGGTCTGTTTTGATTTTTCTCTTTTTTGATATTCGTTCGTTGTACTTGCACTGCTCTCACTCTCAACGATTTCGGCTCGTTCGTTCACTGGGCTCATCTCCATTGTACTACGTCCGGGTCCCGCACTCCAGAAACTTCCTTCCTTCCAGTTCCTCGTTTCCGTTTTCACTTTCATCCGGTATCACTTGTCCATTTGGCGCTTACACTCCTTACTGTCCCGCGTTTTCTTCGTTTTCTTTGCTATCGCGAGTTTCTACACTCTTTATCGATCACCTTCTATTACTGTTGCGGATAGATCCAAATACCAACCTTACTTCATCTTCCGTTCCGACTACTGAAGAACCTCCCGAATCCGTCCCTCGATCTTTTCCGGAACTGTATAGCAGAAACAAGCACTTCCTATCCCTCGGACGTACCTTCGCCGCAACTGAACTAGCGCATGCCACTCACGTCTTACTTGCTTTCGACTGGAACAGGACAAATGGTGACCGCGTGAATGTCAAGTACACTAATCGACGAATGAAGGGAAACAGAATATCCATCAGGTATTGACGGGAATGGCCGTGCATGGATGGTCTGCGTCCGTCCAGACGAGGCGCAGGAGCATAATTGAGTGGCAACAAGAATAGTGAGGTGGAAGTAAATGAACTTGGGGAAGACTCAGTTCGGAGATGATAGCGTGAGGATTCGTGGCTTAGTCTAAGCCGTTTACGAGCTTCAACATTATCTCCTCTATTCGTTGTATTTCATACCGTGACTTACTATCATTGTTACATGTGTATATGTTCTGTGCGAGATAATTATGTGTGATAATGATTGAATTTTCGATTGGATACGTGACTTGGCTCTGAGCGGTATGAGGGTTATTCAATGGAGGTAAAATTAAACAAAAAAGTTTTTCCGAGTATTTGGATAAATAATAATCATAATAATGGCTTGTATGGGCTTACTGTTGCATTAATACAAAGAGGCTCGAGTGTCGAGTTCAGTTCGGCCAAAGGTATGGACGAATTCACTGAACCAGGGGTAGGGTAGAGTTGGACAAGAACATAGCTGAAGTTAGTCGTCAGATCACCAAGTCGGATGGGCGATCCTTGGCCCATTTTCTTCCTCGCTACCTCAGCGGCTCCAAATGTGCATCGATATCCTAACGACAACGCATTTACATTCTTGTTTACATCCTACAAGACAACCCAGTCGATAGCACTAACTATACAACCCGCTTTGGGTCGCCTCCCTTCAAGTTTCTGTTCTTCGGCTGTCATGTTTGCGACAGGTTTGTGACAGGTTTCGCAATGAGTACCGAAAGTATTGAGGGAGATCAAAGCGTGATGGAAGTGGAAGGAAGGAGGAAGGAAGGATATATTACTAGGGATCCGCACCGTAACCGTAAGATACGGCTTACGGTACGGCCGTATGAGTCCGTAACCGTACCGTAAAGGGTCCTGGGGCACCTTTTACGGCCGTATTCATACGGTGAAAGGCTGTCGTTCAGTCCCGAAGAACACTAACGAACAGATCTTCAGGTAACAGGAGAATACGCGATGGTAGTAGTCGTTATACGAGGTTATCTGGGATGGTGGTCTAATGTACGAATCGTTGTATATACGGACAGTGGCAGTGCGAGAGCACGTGTGAGTATGTGCCATACTTACATACGGCTGCTATACGGGCACCTCATACTGGGAGAATTTGGCATATTCTCAAATGTCTGCAGGCCCAAAAATGGTTGGATTAGTGACCTATGTGCAATTAAGACACTCAGGGGCTTCCCAGCCTGCGATCTCACCTGCCGTATACCATATTTTTACGGTTAGAAGCCGTACCGTAGCCGTCCCGTAACAAGCAAATATTGGGAATTTTACGGCCGTTTTTGTACGGTGCGGATCCCTATATATTACACGGCACCGTAAGGAAGAAAGGTACAAACACTGGCGGATTGATATTGATGGATGATCATGAGATCAATGCGATCTTGGTATATAAAGAGGCGTCTCATTAAATCATCCCTTTCCGGATCCCCATCCTTTTGCTTTGCCTTGCCATTGACATTTGAGGTAAACTTGAATTTTGACTGTGTGCTTTATGCTGAAACTGATCATATTCCTTCCGAGATAAAGTCTGGATAAACCCAAAAAGACCGGCATCAGAAAGCGTACTGATAACAATATTAATTGCTGCACAATCGATGTTTCAACAAGCCCAGAATTTTCAAATCCAGGGAGGCGAGTTCCTGAACATTCACGGAAACTACTACAGTATGCGGGTCTGCTTTCTGCTTGCTGTCCCAATATTAACATACAATGTTACAGAAAATGAAAGTGAAGGCTACAAGGTATATACTTAAGTATTCCAATTCTAAAAATAGTATGAGAACAGTATCTAGGAAATGCTCACGAACAAGCTACAATACTCTGCAGAAGCATTTTATGATGCAGATAATGGCATAGAGCATGCTAAATCATCTTGCACTCCAGGTACCCGGGTTGAGATTTTGAAAAAGATCGGGGAATGGATTGACCAACCACAGAGCATGGGTGTGCAAGGATACTGGCTCTGCGGTATGGCTGGAACAGGGAAAAGTACTATTGCAAAATCAGTCTGTGAGATGCTTACAGAAAAGGAGCTACTAGCAGGAACATTCTTCTGTTCCAGACAGATTCCCAGCTGTAGCAAGTACCAAAGGATCATTCCAACCATTGCTTATCAGCTCTCACGGTTGTCTCCTATTTTTGATGAGGCTCTGAAAGAAGAGCTAAAGGAGAATCCAGACCTGGCTACAAAACCTCCTAATGTGCAGAATTATCAAGCCATGGAAGAGAGTTGTCAGATCAGACATGTTAGGCTTTATAGGCGCTGTAGTGGTTATTGATGCATTGGATGAGTGCACTGGGGTCAATGTTGTTTTGGAAGCCTTGATCTCAGCTATTACAAGAGATTATCTGCCTGGGCTGAAATTCTTCTTGACAAGCAGGCCAGAGAAAAATGTCGCGGAATACTTCACCAGTCCACTTCAGAATCTGCAAATTTCAAGGTTTTTTACTGCATAATGTGGAGATGGATGTGGTGGAGAGTGATATCATCCTTTTTCTCCACAAAAAGCTTGAAGAAATACCAATTATTGCAGAAAACAATATAAAGGCATTAGCTAAAAGATCTGGTAAATTATTCATTTATGCTGCGACAATGGTGAAATGGATCACTGCTAGACCAGGACTAGTTAAACAAAGACTAGCATGGGCTCTCAGCCTTGCAGAATCCCCTGACCCAAGTCAGACCAAGGGTCTGGATGAGCTGTATGACGTGGTTGTCGATCATGCTATTCCTAGTTCAGATGAAGTTTCATATGATATGCATGTACTGTATCTGAGAGTATTGCACACAGCAATCACAGTTGGACAGCCAGTCCCTTGTAAAGTGATCGCCAAATTATTGCATTGTGAATTGGCACTTGTAGAGGAGACTATATCAAATTTGGAATCTGTCCTTTATATAGCTAAACAGGAACAAGCTATCTATATATTTCATGCTTCCTTTGCAGATATATATCCAGTCAGAGCCGTGCTAAGGAGCACTACTGTGATGCAATGCAGCACCACACATTGCTGAGTGATGCATGCTTTACAGTTATGCAAGAACTGAGATTCAATATGGCTGACCTGCCATCATCCTTTATACCTGACAAGGATGTTCCCAATATTCAAGATAGAATTTCGGATGCAGTTGATGATACTTTGCACTATTGTTGTAGATATTGGGGATATCATCTAGGACAATCAGCTTTGGATGACACAGTTATTAGAAATCTGAAAGGGTTTTTGAGTGAAAAAGTCATATATTGGATTGAAGTAATGAGTTTGCTTGGGGCCACCAATAAGTATGAGTATGATGAGAAAAGGAACTGGGACATATGTATGCAGATTCTGCATTCAAGTGGAAATGTATTGAGGAGTGGAGCATTTAAGATGATTCTGAAAGACATAAGCAGTGTCAAGGAGATAGTGGAAACTTTTACTTTTAGTAGTGTCAGTGGCATGACACCACACTTGTACTTGAGCATTCTGCCTTTCTGGGCTGACACACTGAAAATCTTGGGAAGATTAAAAGGTACACTGAAAGTACAAAATAAAAGAGTAGGCTCACAGGTTGGAAAATGGAAGACAGAATCAAGAGTATTGGCGGTCAGCATTTCACCCAATGGAAGAACAATTGTTTCGGCATGTTCTGACAAGACAGTAAGATTGTGGAATGCTCAAACTGGTGAGGCACTTGGTGAGCCATTCCATGGTCATACCGAAGAGGTCAACGCTGTGGCATTCTCTCCTGATGGAGAAAAAATTATTTCAGGATCTGATGATAAGACAATAAGATTATGGAAGGCTCAAACTGGAGAGGCCATTGGTGGGCCATTCCAGGGCCATACAGACTGGGTGTGGTCCGTGGCATTCTCTCCTGGTGGGGAAAAAATTGGACAAGACAATAAGATTATGGAGTGTTCAAACTGGAGAGGCCATTGAGAAGCCATTTGAGGGCCATACTGGTACAGTCTGGTCTGTGGCATTCTCTCTTGATGGGAAAATAGTTGTTTCTGGATCTCAGGACAAGACAGTAAGATTGTGGAATGTTCAAACTGGAGAGGCCATTGGTGAACCATTCCAGGGCCATACCAAAGAGGTCAACTCGGTGGCATTCTCTCCTGATGGAGAAAGAATTGTTTCTGGATCCGATGATGAGATAATAAGAGTATGGAATGCTCAAACTGGAGAGGCCATTGGTGGGCCATTCCAGGGCCATACTGATATGGTCTGGTTTGTGGCATCCTCTCCGATGGAAAAAGAATTATTTCTGGATCTGATGATGAGACAATAAGATTGTGGAATGCTCAAACTGGAGAGTCCATTGGTGAGCCATTCCAGGGCCATACTGGTACAGTCTCATCTGTGGCATTTTTTCCAAATGGAGAAAAGATTGTTTCTGGCTCTTATGATGAGACAATAAGATTGTGGAATGTCCAGACTGGCGAGGCCATCAGTGAGCGATTCCAGGGCCATAGTGGTAGAGTCTGGTCTGTGGCATTCTCTTCTAGTGGAGGAAGGATTATTTCTGGATCTGATGATGAGACAGTAAGATTGTGGAATGTGCAAACTGGAGAGGCTATTGGTGAGCCGTTCCAGGGCCATAGTGGCATGGTCTTGTCTGTCGCATTCTCTCCCGATGGAGCAATAATTGTTTCTGGATCTCAAGATATGACAATAAGCTTGTGGAATGCTCAAACTGGAAAGGCAATTGGTGAGCCATTGCAAGGCCATACTGGTATGGTTTCATCTGTGGCATTCTCTCCTGATGGAGAAAAGATTGCTTCTGGATCTCATGATAAGACAATAAGATTGTGGAATGTGCAAACTGGAGAGGCCATTGATGGTCCTTTCCAGGGTCATACAGAGTGGGTTTGGTCTGTAGCATTCTCTCCTGATGGCAAAAGAATTGTGTCAGGATCCTCTGACAAAACAATAAGATTATGGAAAACTCAAACTGGCGAGGCCATTGGTGAGCCATTCCAGGGCCATACAGACTGGATCTGGGCTGTGTCATTCTCTCCTGATGGAGCAATAAGGTAAGCCACTTCAGGGCCACACTGGTATAGTCTCGTCTGTGGCATTCTCTCCCAATGGAGACAAAATTGTTTCTGGCTCTCATGATGAGACGATAAGATTATGGGTTGTGCATTTTGGAAAGGCATTTGGGGGCATTGTCCATTCTGTGGCATTCTCACCTGAGAGAGCCAAGGTTGATTATGGACCCATTACCCCTTATCTTTGTTTCCTCTCTGTATGTGCCTTTTTCTTTTCTATAATGTTTTCTCCTTACCTCGTGGTTTCTAGTTTCCACGTGGACATTAAATACAGATGGGTGGATTGATTTTCCCACTGTGCATGCTCACATGTTCTGGATTCCTGAGAAGTACAGGAAAAATCTAGTCGCTGATGAGTCTTTGGTCATTATTTCAGTGCAAGGTTATAATCATATCTCATTCAGAAATATAGTTTTTGGGGATAACTGGGCAAATTGCTGGTCCACACATAATTAGTGGGGTACAGACTCATACTAGTAACATCAATGCTTTGGATAAAATAAAATCTAAGACTTGGCAAATGAATAGGAATCCATGACATGATCTGTAGAAACAGCCAGTTAGTTAACAAATGGTTGACAGCCTACTCACCTTACTGAAGTGTGTTGCATTGTCCCACCAATGATTGAATCAGAAATTTCAGATGCCAAGTGCCATGGGATGGGCACAAAACCCATATAAGTCACTGGCCTGGGCCATCTTGACAAATTCAGGCTAGTCACGTGTCTGTTACGTTCATGCCTTTCCATCATTATTCCGAGATGTTCCGACTCATTCCGAGACTCTCGGCGACTCCCTCACCTTTTCTCACGGTCTCTCACAGCTCCGATAGGCTCCACAACCTCTGGCGGCTCCGAAACTCCATTCTCTATTTTATCCCTTCCGATATACCTTTGGACTTCACAAATTCACTCCTACTTTGGCACTCACATTTCCGACACCTTTATTGGCCGTACCTTCGGCCCGATATATCGGTGGACTCCTTCGGTACTCATTCCTTTCCCACAGCGGTCCGCAGTGTGCCAACGTTCATCTCTTTTGTCTTTTCTATTCTATTGCTTATTGTTTTATCATTTGTATTGATTCCACCTTGTTCCGGCCTTGGCACTACCTTGGTCCGGCTTTATTGTCTTTATTTAACAATTAGGTCACTTGTATATAAGCTAGGTACTTTGTGCTATCATTCCTTGGCCAAAAATCACAAATTACACGAGTTACAAGTTATCATACTTTTCCAAGCTTTCCTTTAAGTCCTTTTCTTTGTTCTTTATTCTCGCCGTTCTGTCCAATACCGGCCGACTCGGCTTGGTCCTTACCTCGGACATATCTCGGACCATTCTCATGCTCATACCTTGGTCCGACCTCAGTGATTTCTTGCACTTTACTTCCTTTCCTTCTGGGACAACCTTGGTGGTGTTGCTAATAGCTTCATCGAAGTCCCACCGTTTCCGGATATTATTCCCACGATCCTGATCTTGCCTTTCGGCCCCTACGTCCGCTCCGCTTCCGTTCCGGCCTAGGCTGCACGACCTTGTCAGTGTCTCGGACTGTCGGCCAGGACACATGGCCAGATGCTTGGATGCACTTGGGACATGCAATGGCCGCAGTGCCAGGGACGAATTTCTATTTAGCCTAAGCTTCAAAAATTTTAAACCAAGTTTGAAACACCTTAGATAGACCACTACGGGAAGGAAAAACACTTAATTTGATTGTCTGAGACAATCATTTTTTGAAAAAACAATCATATAGATGTTTTCTTGCCAAACACGCATTTTGATTGTCTTGAGCAAACAATCATTTAGAATGTTCAAAATTGAGACAATTTTTTGGATTGCCTACTGTTTAAGGACAATCATTTAGAGTGCCCAATTAAGACAATCATTTGGATTGCCTTGATCAAACAATCAAATAGAGTCCCTAAATTAAGACAATCATTTAGAGTGCCCAAATTTAAGACAATCATTTTGACTAGTGATGGGGAGGGCTGGGTCAGTGACCCTCGACCCGGCCCGACCCAGCTAGGGTTGACCCGACCCGACCCGGCCCTTGCAGAGGGTCAAAGAGGGTCAAGGGCCAGGGTCAGGATTTTGCTGACCCCTGGCCCTGGGTCTTGACCTTGGGCCAGGATTGAGTCTAAAGCTCATGCATGGGTGCTCCTGAATATTGATTTTTAAGGGCCTGAGTAGTGCACTACTAGTAAATTTCCTGGTATATAGTCACCTGTGACCTTAGCCCATGAGTAAAGCTTGACTGATGTCAAAGTAGAGCCAACGTAATTTAGCCAATCCTCACAAAAAATAGAATCTACGAGACCATTACTATGACCGATTGATCTACAATTCCATAATATCCCCTGGTACCCCAAATATCAAAGCAGTGCTACTATTACACCATATATCTGCTTCAATTTCGCTTTAGGTATCTACTGTACATCTATAAACACTGTATAGACTGTTATTAGGTAGAATGCCCATGCATAAACAAGCTTTTAGGCCGCTTTGCTGGCATTCTAAATATGGTAATAAAACAGCTTTGACCACAGCTATTGCTATAATCTCGCTTCAGGGACCTCTTATATATGTAAAGATACTATATACACTCTTACAGAGCAGGATATCTATGTAGAAGCAGGCTTTTTAGGCTGCTTTTATGGAAATTTCCATCATGGAAATGCCCGGGAAATCTGGGACCCCTTAGACAGGAAATTGTAACGCTAGTGCCTGTCCAAGAGGTCCCAAAGTGAGGTTGCCTGAAGTGTTGAGGTCGACTACCTCTGTCCCCACTGATGGTCATAGGTGGGAGAGTTTTTTTGACATCTGTATTGCGGCGGCTTGCCCGCAGTATCCTACAAAAGCCTTAGACTAGTCTACCCAAAGGTATTTCAATCTCTCTCAGACTATCTTTCTTGTTGTGAGCGATAGGCTTTGATAGGATAGAAGTCAATAACTCTATCTGAGGAATTTACGGGGGCACTGAAACGGGGGGCGCAAACCATCCCTTTATTCTAAGTACGGTAGCTAATATATATAGGTCAATCAGGAACAAATACGGTGAAGTACGGGGCGGCAGGTAACATGACTGGGGGGCAGCTGAGACCTGAAACAGCAACCGTCGGACCGGCGGTCCACCTTCAACACTTGTAACATCAATTAATTTTATTATGTACACATGTACAAGTCAGGTAGCGTGAGAGTACGTGCGGCGGCCTGTATAATTACTTGTAGGTACAGAAATCTGAGGACTTCTCTCTGTTTCCAATCATTCAACTATTCCGTTAGTGAAAATGGATCGTGAATACTGTGTCATAGGTATCTGGCTGTCAAGAAGTGAACCATTTATATAGTCTGGAAAGCATATCAGGTCAGACCTGATATTGTGGCCTTTTGGTCCAGTTGGAGCGCATGGCTGTCTTTCCAGAGTCATGTGACTTTACACCGGCGCTGTGGGGACTCGGAGCCTTGAGGCATCCACTCTATATGCTCTATTGCTTTATACTGCTTGGCCTTCAAAGTTCATACCTGACAAGTTATATACTACAGTACAGGTACTCTACGAGCTGTCTGCCGGGCCTGTAAGTATTAGTAAGTAGCTTGGGAAGTAGATCAGTAAGCTACATCGGAAGACTACCAGTTCCGGATTGACATGACATCATAGGCAACAACATGCTGTACTGCAAGCGGACACAGAATAGTCTAGTTAAGTCCTCCCATTCATCTTTTCTTACTTACTCTCAAGGAGGACCCAATCCACCGGTCCTTGCTAGGACCAACTTCCTTCTCTTACTTCATAACCATTCCTGGCATGGAATCTGAGTTCTGGACCAAGTTTGGCATGGAAGAGGTTGAGGACATCGGAATGGAATGGATACCCGGGGAAGCATCGGGACTAGAGCCAAAGCACAGGATGTGATTTTTTTCCAGAGTAGAAGTAGTAGGTGAGTGATCGGTTGAAGTGCTGGGACCTTTCTGAAGAAAATTATTCCCCTTTTCCTCTCTAGGTCTGTCATTTATTGTAAAACCTCTCTCGGCACTGTGTAGCAGTGTGTAGAAGTAGTTGGCCATACAAAGATTGTTGCTTTGAGTCCTGACCGGACACTGGATAAGCCAAGAGTTCCCAAAATGACAGGCTGACTATTTTCTCCTTGTGGTAGGCATTGGGGAGTAGATTGTACCTGTCTTGTGATTGAATGTTGGAAGTCTACCTTCAAAATTTCACTGTTGACTTGTTCAGTGAAAAAATGAATACGCAACAGGGATACACAGCCTTGTGAGGATGACACAGGCTGATTTTTGCTGTATTGGAATCTAGGCAGCGCTGAGCCTCCCCGACATCCAGGAAGTATGTGTAGCTACCACATTGGATGAGGATTTTGTTGTCTCCTTGCTGGAGCCATTTGAGGGGACAAGACAATGACAAGTTGGCAAGTAGGAGGATGAGAGGAGTTGGAGGATGAACATCATGAGTTGCTGGAGCTGGCCATGACTGGAATTTCTGAGCAAAGGTGAGTTTTTGTTGGCTTGCCATCATGGCAGCTCATGCTAAGTAATAGAAAGTGGCGTTATGACCCTCCACTGAAGGTGACTTAGAGTCCGTTCGGCAGTTTCCACGTTTTGGTGCGGAAATAGAAATGCGGAAAGCGGGAGGCGGTCCGGGCGCGGCAGCCGTAGATTGTACTGTATCGTAGTTTAATTGTATCTTTTCTTTCTTTTACTTCGACGTTGCGACGTCCGCAATGGGCCAAACCAACAAAGGCTTTGGCTGTACACACTATAAAGAGATCACCCGCCACTCTCAGCATACTTATGAGAACCCAGATGATGTCAAAGACAAGAATGCTAAATGGACTCTACAATGTGTTCTTGGGCTCATTACCATTGTTATTCCCCACCTCAGTGCTGCTGGTGATGGTCATAAGTTTAAATCTGCAGTGTATAAGGAAGCTGCACAGTATTTGAGCCAAAGAATAATCAAACGAGGGCCAAAGAAGGACAAGGGTGTGAAAGACAAAATCAAGGATGTACATGTCTATAATATAGTGTACAGAGAGCTACTTATGTTTTTCTCGATGTTCAGCTTCTTGACATCTATGATGCGGTCCTTTATCTCAAAAACAACACCTCAGGACTCACCTGGGATGATGAATTGGGCATGAATATTGGGCCAGAGGAAGAGAGTATCTGGACAAACATTGTCAATGAAAAACCCATGTGTGCGCCTTTTAAAAAGGCTGGATGGGCAATTTTTTGATGATGTTGCACAACTCCGCCCCAAAAAGCCAAAGGGTTCTCATACATTCCAGCCAACCAGTGGAGTTCAGGGTCCTGTCAGTGCACCAGAAGCTTCATCTCAACTTCCTGATACTAACTCTTTCACTCCACCGGCACTCCCAACCTTGGAGCTAGTGTTGAGTGGGACATGAACAGACTTGACATTGGCGGTGCGCACGGCCCGTGGAAAAAACGGCAGCGTAGCACTGCCACCGCTCGGTCAAAGCGTCCGTCCTCTAAATTTGCGCCGTACTAGATTTAATCTCTCCATCCGTCGTGAATTTATTGTTATAAGTAGTTGTAAAATCGTAATAAATACTCTTCATCACTGATTATGAGCTGTTTTTTTTACTGAAGTAATATGGGCCAAGCCACATGTGAAAATTGCAGCGAAACTACTTCCAGGGACACAAGTAAATTTTTTATTAAGAAAAGGGCTCATAATCATAGAAGTAGAGGACATTCGGCGACTTTTTCTGTCGTAAAATCTGTGTTTTTATTGTCTTCCGGCTTGAATTAAGGACGGCCAATTTCTACACGTCAAAAACTTATTCTCACGCTCAGGTGTTACCTTTTCTCTACAACGACGCGTCGATTCGCGTCGCTGGATAGTGTCTATATCCTCTATATACCCTTTTATTGCTATATACCATGGGAGGACAAAAATCTGCTGCCACAATCGCTCGGATACAGGCTCTGAATGCCTCCAAACACAACTCAGAGAATAAGGAACTCGAACCAGCTCTCCCAGATACCACTAATGCCACTAATACTTCACGGAGAACACGAAATGGAGTCAATATTGCTTGCTTAACTGCTCAAATCATTGCTAAAGATACCCAGATTGCTGAACTCGAAGAACACCTTGCACATGCTGCCAAATCTCACCAGGGCCTCGAAAACCACGTCACTCTTGTAACTTCTAAGTTGGAAAAACTCTCTGTTGCAAATAGGACTCTTAGCAAGGAGAAGAAGGAATTGGAGGGTAAACTCATTGCCTCAAAGAAGAACCGCGGGATTGCACTTCGATCTCCACTAGTGCCGGAGTTGATATAAAGAAGTTGAAAAGACGCGTGAAATGGGTTGAGAGAGAGAACAGGAATGTGAAGGAGAGTGAACAAAAGGAGGTATCTGCTCTAGAGGGTCGTATTCAAATTCTAGAAGAAGAAATTCACGCTTTACGCTTGACAAATATATCCACTTCCCTCCAACTCAGCAATATTACATCCCGCCTTGACGCATCCAAATCTCAGCTTGATAAATATCTCGAAACCATCCGTGACCTTCGACAAAAGGGATACGCACATGCGCTTGAGAAATTCTTTGAAGGACTCGTGCAACAAAGTAAAACAACATGAAACTGTCTCTACTTGGTCACCTCTGAAAAGCGGCATATTCACCCCTGGAGCCCGGAAACTATATCGACAAATGAAACGCGCTGGATGTCGCAATGTCGAGCTTGCAATTCGCGCATGTGGAGAAGCTTTTGGCGTGAAAGTTACTCGTGTCATGAGCCGTCGCACTGGGAGCCGATGTATCCTGGAAGGTGGAATCTTTGGATTGATACAGCTTGGACGTGAAATCACAAATGCACCTGCTTTCGGCAAAGGAAGTGACGGTACTACAGTCAGCGGGGTCACTCAAGAATCTTGTTCCATAACACTTTTGGTCCCTTCCTACCAACCCGGGGTTGATGATTTGGATTGTTCTACCTGGAAGACAACAACGCGCTTTGCTGAAGTAACTCCAGCTCTCGATCACACTGCTCAGCGACAATTCGAAGGTTCGATGGAGCTTGGTGTAAAGATTGCAACTGCATATTCCGAGAGCCCCCTTGCGCAGCGTGACAGACAGAAGATGGATCCGGATGAATACTTTCGGAAGCAAAGTTTTCAACATATGGACCATGCTAAAGATGGGAAGAAGAAATTTAGGCTCTCAAGGGAGAAGAAGGAACATGTGGTGAATCGAGACCTTGCAATGGAAGAGATGCGGGATATGACCACCAAGGATATTATACGCGAAACATCCAAAATCACTGATGCTCAAATTCTCAAGGCCGCCGGAAAATTATTCAAGACTATTGATGAAATGTAAGTAATTTCTTTGCTATCAACGCTATATGTACTCACCCTTGATAGCTCTGATTCTGAGCGTGGCCAAATATCCTTTGACCTTCTCGAACAGCGTATTGGAAAGAGGTATTCAATAAGCTTCCAGAAGCTGAAGCCAGGCTCCTCTGTCTCTTCTTCTTTGTTGGCTGTGGCGGACACAAAGCACTGAATGCATTCCGCTATGGTGTTGTTGAAATGTGTGACACATGGATTAGGGAAGGAATCGAGCCCCCGGTTAATCTTGCCAACAAAGCTACTGACGTCGCGATACAAATCGCCACGGATCATACGGATACTGAGGCACTTGCTCGCTGCGTCGCTTCCTGTCCACGTGGTGGTGTCAAACTTACTGAGCTAGCTGGGGCGCTGTTTTGTCACAAAAACCATGAAACAGGATATCAGGAAAAACACCGGATGTTCATGACCACTCGCAAACAGGAACGCTATGGCATTCCGGCGTCTGAAGCTTCTAGATGCTTTCCGGACATCTCTAACACTCGATACCAATCTCATTCCTATGCCGCAAACAAACTCCTAGTCTACCGAGATGACTACCAAGAGCTTATTGAAGAGATAACCAATGGAAAAACAAAACCAGGTGCTAATCATCTTGAAGGTAATGCGTTGAAAGGCTTCCAGTGCACTAAAACCCTGTGCGAGCTTAGTGCAATGGCTGTCGAAGGTCTTACATGCCCATGGCCATACATGGGCTTAATTTGTTCTCCTCCTGAAGGCAAAAAAATTTGTAGATGCTCTTAGCTCTGATATGATTGCACTTCATCGTCGAATCCCTTCCTTCTGCGAAAATCTTGCTCTCCATCCTGAAAAACTATTCGATCCAAACACTCCCCAAGACGAGTTGACCCTTGATGGACAGCCTTTCTTGGATAGAAACCTTATACCCATGCTAAAAATGCTTGCCGACGAACTCCCTCAGCTCAATCTCATGATATCTTCAATGTTTCGTGGTGCCGCTTATGGATGGAGACTCTTCACTCCGAGTATAAAGATGATCTGGAAGATCCAATTTGTATTGCCTCTCTTTCTCAGGAAATGGTTGCTCAGCTCAGCTGAATTCCAATGACCAATGATGCAAACAAAGGACCCCTTGGTTCTACCTGTGTCTACCTTCGCTCCAACCCTAGCAGCAACTTGTTTATGTTCTCCGCGCAGGCTCGTGCAACACGCAACAGTACAGAACATTTTATCGACAAGAACTGTCTTTTTACTGAAGACCAGCTCCATGTCATGTGAGAAGCGGAAGAAGAGGATGCAAGTGGAAAGGCAAAAAAGTTTCAAGAAGAGTATGTCAAGCTTCAGAAGGAGCGTGCAGAGGAATCACAAATCAAGCAGTCTAATCTGGCAAAGAAGAAAGCTGATGAAGCGGCTCGTTTGAACGCTATTGGAATTATCATGGACCGTGACCAGATATTGAAGATGCTTAAACCTCAGCTCTTGGATCAATTTTCGTATCCACAAGACCGTTCTACAAGACCCTGTCCTTGCGAAAGTTACACAGAAAGCTGTCTCCAGTATGCCATTTTTACAATCTGCTATTCTTGCAGCTGTGACTCGCGCGTTAGTTGCTTATGCTTCTCTACTGCTTTCTTGCCTGATTTTCAATTAGTTCGCCTTCAGATCCTGTCTCCGGCACTTCAGGGACTGGAAGATTAGGGTCTGTTGACAATACAGGTGAAATTTTACAGCAATCAATGGCTATGGATGTGGATTTGGACATTGATATGGACAGTGATACTATGAAAATGGATTAATTGTATTTTTAGTGCATCAGACCAATATGATTTTGAGCTATTTTCGATGTTCGTACGTTCGTACTGTATAAACTTACCTTAAGTTACCAAAACTACCGAAATAGTTGTATTTTAGCACTAATCAATGCAGGAGTAGTACAAGGATGGAAGCCTACCTAAATGTGATATTTGGGAGTATATTCGTCAGCCAAACTTAGTCGTTACGCATTCTCGTTTATATGATACAAGGAGGAACACGGAAAAACGTCATTTGGCGGTGGGAAAATATTAAGCGCCCGCCGGTTTTCTCGCGGGCCGTGCCCACCGCCATTGACATGTCCCTGGATGGTTTGGCCAGTGAATCACAGGAGACCCAAGGGTCCAATGATCTCACCCCACCGACCCCTTCTGCTCAAAAGCGCCCCACTCCAACTGCTGCGTCTTCTGCCCGTCCCTCATCCAAACATTTGAAAGCATCAAACTCACATGCAGAGGCGCTCATTGGTCTTGCAGGGGCACTTGAGCGCTTTGGTGACAAGTTTGGAAGGGGGACAGCACAGCTTGCTTCTGCGATTAATGCGAGCCCACAGCGCAATGATCAGATTATGAGAGCTCATAATATCTTGGATGAAAAGGAGACCTGGTTGACACTTTGACAGAAGATTATACTTGGTAACAAGTTTGCTGCTGATCACCATAAAGCTTCTACTTACATTCATTACTCTACCCTTGGAAGTCCTAGTCGCAAGACTTGGGTTGCAATGGAGTTGGATCTTGAAGATGATTTTGAAACATTCTTTACTTAAAATGATACAGTACTTATTTTTAAATACTGACTTACAATTGTTCAATTGTCTACATTCATGTCCCCATTGTCTTCACTGACCTCAAGCTCTTCAGCTAAAGATTGTTGCTCACAAACTGCCACATAATCTGTCCACATGGCCTGTGCAATCTGTTCACATAGCTGCCATCCCTCTTCCGATTCTGCATCTGTTTGACGTTCAGTTGACAATTCCCCTTGGAAAGCCAGAAGTTCTGCTGGGTTAAGATGAGCCCCTGGAACAGGATCAATAAGATCACGTTCAATGTGCTCATGTGGATCATGATCCAAGATGAAGTTATGAAGTGCTGCAAGTGATGCAGGAAGACGGGCCTGTAGATCCATATCATACTTGGGTGGAAGAACAAGCACAACCCAGCATTTCTTGATGACACCAAAAATGCGCTCAATGACATTACAGGCCTGAGCATGGCATAAGTTGAACAGTTCCTCTTTGTTCTTTGGTCTAATTTATTAACAGTCAGATATGGTGCAAGAACAATAGGATACAACAAAAGAGGACATACTTGGAATTACCTCGAGCCCATTCATTCAGATGATAATGGACACCATGGAATGGGACAAGAACAGTTTCACAGAGTGGAAAGCCTGCATCACCCAGATAGAAATATCCTTTGGGTATATGTAGATCAGTGAAGCGGGCATCAGAGAGCAAAAATGCATCTGTGACTGATCCTTCCCACCCTGGGAGCAGGTACAAAAATCTCATACTGAAGCTACAAATTGCAAGGATATTCTGGGACAGAAAACCTTTGCGGTTGCGAGTATTTGCATGGTCCTCTGCAGAAGGAGTACATGCAACATGAGATCCATCCATGGCACCCAGACAATTCTTGAAATATGGCCAGAGTTTTTTGTTGCGTGACAAATAACGGGCAGGGGGGTCCTCAGTAGAAGGAAGGCGGACATACTCATTGTAAAATGCTGGAGAAGAAAAAGCATTGCACATGAGACGGAAATATCTGTATTAAATTCCAATTAGTATATAGCAGACTGATATAATGAAACTTACTTTGCAATTGTCTCATTGGATCTTTGAAAGCGCTCCCCCAAGTGCTGAACACTTAGCCCAGTGACTGATCCATACAAAAAGATAGCAAGTTGCTCCTCAAGCATAACTTCTCGGCTATCCCTGTATCCCATTTGATGGAGTTCAATTACCAGCTGTATAAATACATGGAGCCTAACACCAAGCTCAGTGTGTATGCGGTCGGGATGCCCTCTGATAAGCTCATTGACCCATTCTTGGCCTGGGAGCTTAGATGTATGATAAGCTTGGTTCCAGTAGTGCCCAGAAGCATAGAGAGCGGCTACAAAGGTAATAAGCCATGTAATTTCTGTAGCAGCTTGGGTCCATTCATTTACAACTGCTACTATTGCTTCAGTGGGTATTGGAGCCATTGGGGGGTAAAAGCAATCAATAATCATGCTTTATCTTACCTATCTACGGTTGCCGCATGCGCGCTCCGCGGCCGGACCGTCTGCCGCTTTCCGCGTTTTTATTTCCACACCAAAACGTGGAAACTGCCGAATGGACTCTTAGTCTATGTTTCTACTAAGAACCTGACCTTCAAACATCCAACCCTCATCAAACTTCCCGACATGGCATGCAATATCCACAATGTTCTCGAAAATTTCCAAATTGAGGATACTCAGATGATAGGCATATTGTCCGAGATACGGGAATAATTTGTTCAATGGCCCGCAGGAGCAGAACCGCGTTGCAGTAGATGTACTTGGGAGGTTTGAAAGAGCATATATTTGGAAGAGGTAACATCGGAGGTTAAGATTGAGTCATCAAGCAAGTATTTGGGTTATAAGATAAGAGGGAGAGCTGGCTGAGTGCGAACCCTAGTAAAGGAAGGATAAGTCGAGGTCCAGAATGCTCGCTCAGAGCCAACTCATTTACATGGTTCGGGAACAAGCCATCAATGAATGCTGCTTATGATCCTCCTCCCAAATTTCCATATAGCCGGGGCGGATTATATATGAGTGCTTCGCACCGGGCAGGTGTATCTGCCGCGGATACACCTGCCCGGCGGGAAGCACCCATATTCACTGATACTGAGGAGGGAAGGGGGACAGACTTTGGAGTCGAGATTGAGGATGGGTGAAACACCAATGAGGTGGGCAAAATTGAAAGTATGTGATCTTGTACTCGAGATCCACGGCATTAAAAGCTTTGTCCCAACTCTCATAACCAAGAGGGTACCACTCGCAAGCGGCCTCCTTTCAACAACAAAGGTCCTTATCATAGTCGAGATGGAGTTGGGCCTGCTGGGAGGTGCACCTAGTGTGGTCAACACCCTCCAGGCCACCGGGTCTGCAATCTCAAACTTCGAGTAGGATTGAATGTGTTTAATGTATTTGACTTTGTACAAGGAGTCATAGGGCATGGGGAGCAAAGGCAAAGAGCAGAGCAGGGGGTCAAAGGGCAAAACTTTGTAGCCTAAAAAGGGGCCGCCTCCAGACTCAAAAATTTCTTCCGGGATGGCTACCGACGCGACGCCAAGTCCAGCGCCAATCTTGTCAGGAATTATGCCTGTACCCATAGGGAGCTGATTGGGACTACAAAGAGTGCTTTGCTTTCCAAAGTCCTTTGTAATTTTAAAAGGACCAATAAACTTAGGGATAAGCTTTTGGGCTAATCATTTCTTAGTGGTGTAAGAGTTTGTGGGGAAGAAGAGACGGAGAGAAGGGAGATGCGTGGCGGCTTCGCTTACGTTGAGTTCCTCTTTGGCGCGGCTGTTATCAAGCTGGAGAGTTGGCCTGGTCATGAATTAAAGATTCGAGAATATAATGCACAATTACGCCACTGGGGCCCTTCTTCTTTCAACAACCGCAACAATGCATTTTACTGTTATGCCGGTGCACCGCAAGCTCGCTATTCATTATCCGTGGAGTTCCATCAAAAAAAAAAAATGAACATGAACAGGGCTTTCAACCAGTATTCTGTAGAAATCTGAACTAGAAGATGTAACGTCAATTACTCAGTTGACATAGTATATGGACTGCATTATCAATACCTAGAAGATGTAACGTCAATTACTGTAGATTATCATTAGTGTCTAGGCATAGGTTAAGGTAAATGACATACTCACCTCAGTCGACGTAGTATATGGACTGAGGTGAGCTAACGGCGTCTAAGTATTATATATAGTAGGTAGAGAAGATAATGTGACTGTAAGTGAAATGAGTATTTGAGGTGTTTCTGTATCACCGATACCAACACTCCTCCTTGCTGTAAGGTATTGAACAACCTAGCACATCTCCTGGTCATATTAAAATCATAACTATTATTACTTGGCACTCAAAATGACTCGGAATGACTAGACCTGCTGATCATGTGACTATGACTTGCCAGAACATGCGGGTATATTCAAATGAGTTACATTGAGTCATTGAGGCTGTACTTATTTAGAATGGCTTACTCATGCAAACCATGGTTTGCCTTGAGGCCAACACATGTACTATATATTTAATTACTTAATGATTTCCCATGTAAAAGACTATAAAAGGGGGGGGAATTACCCATACACCCTTTTTCTCTAGTCTCTATATTTTGTAACCCAGTACCTACAAGAATTACACTTGTTATCTCAATTCTTTGTGTGAACAACACCTGAGGAATTATCTACTGAGTGAATACAGCAAGACTCACTTTAATATCAAGGATATTGAAGGTATGTATTCCCGACGCTTATTGTCACCAATACCTGTATAGTGCACACCAACTCTATACAAAGATACCCCCAAAACACCGTAACATTTAGGTTCTTGTAAGCATTATCTACCGAGCAGCCCCCGAGTCTGTTAGATCGGAAGTATTAGCTAAATATGACTGGTTAACAAGCCTCTTTGTTTGAGACTTGACACTCGCCGAGAATACATGTCTCCTCCTCATGTGGAATCCAGTTTAATGTTGTTGCCTAAGTCCCATCATGTCTCGTAAATGTTGGAACATTTTGGTTGGTAAGGCTTTTGTAAAGGCATCGGCAACGTTTTGTGAAGTATAAACATATGACATGCTGATTTCGCCAGATTGTACTTGTTTGCATAAGAAGTGGTATTTGATATCAACATGTTTGACTTGATAGTGAAGTGTCGGGTCTTTGGACAGAACTATGGCAGCATTATTATTGCATAGTCACTTCAGGCAATTTCACTTTGGGACCTCTTGGACAGGCACTAGCGTTACAATTTCCTGTCTAAGGGGTCCCAAATTTCCCGGGCATTTCTATGATGGAAATTTCCAGAGGGTAGGGGAAATTTCCAGAGAGTGGAAATGTCCAGAGTATGGAAATTTCCAGAGGGGTGGAAGTTTCCAAGGGTGGTGGAAATTCCCAGAAGCTGATAAATTGAAGTGCTTGACAGGTATTATAATTTCGCATTTGGTGAGGTCATGTGACTGGTCGATTGCAGCTTTCGAGCAGCTGGATGAAAATAGGTTATTTACAAGCCTGTCTTGGCAATTTTGGGTATGATTGCTAGCGCAAAAAAGACTATACATAATGTATTAATATCTGAGCACTACTCCGAGGTAGATTAGGCACCATAAGGGGATGGATTGCATTGAAAAATCTAGATGACGTTTGGTCAAAGCTGGCTGAGCATTACCAAATTGGGTAATGCCATCAAAACAATAAAAGCGGCCTAAAAAGCCTGCTTCTACATAGATATCCTGCTCTGTAAGAGTGTATATAGTATCTTTACATATATAAGAGGTCCCTGAAGCGAGATTATAGCAATAGCTGTGGTCAAAGCTGTTTTATTACCATATTTAGAATGCCAGCAAAGCGGCCTAAAAGCTTGTTTATGCATGGGCATTCTACCTAATAACAGTCTATACAGTGTTTATAGATGTACAGTAGATACCTAAAGCAAAATTGGAGCAGATATATGGTGTAATAGTAGCACTGCTTCGATGTTTGGGTCTGTGGCTGTGTTGTACAGGCATGTTTTATACATAGGATATATATACCTGAAGCAAAATTAGAGCATTCTATGGAGAGAATAACATGTAATTGCCAGCTCTAGGCCGGAGGAGGTCAAAGCTGTATGACCAAATAGGGAAATATATGATTACATACAGGTGGTGTTGAGTCGAAGTTGGGCTCAATAATGACATGGCCTCTCAAGGACTGGGGTCAGGAATAGATATCTGGGTACTGTAGTATAGTAGCCTCGCCCTCCATGGGTTATATTTGGCAATATGGGGGCAGGAACAAGTACATGGAGTGATCAATGGTGAGTGGTCATCAAAATTGTAATGCTAGTGCCTGTCCAAGAGGTCCCAAAGTGAGGTTGCCTGAAGTGGCATAGTATAGGAGTTGGCTCCTCTTGAGCGACACGTATCCCAAGGAGTAGAGCTTGGAGCCATATGGTTTCTTTAGCACATTCATATCCGGCCATACATTCTGCCTCACATGAGGAGGCGGCAACTGTTTTTTGTTTCCGCACTGACCATGACACAAGGCCTGTTCCTAGGGTAAAACAGTAACCACCAACACTACGCCTTGTGTCAAGACAGTTAGCCCAGTTGGAGTCTGTATAGCCAAGGAGTTTTAGGAGTGTACTAAGACCGCCAAGGATGAGTTTGAAGTCCCGGGTCCCTTTTAGATAACGGACTACGCAGATTGCAGCATTCCAATGGGTCCAAGAATATGAGGAGAGGAATTGTGATAGTTGTTGAACAGCATATGCAATATCGGGTCTAGTGCCAATGGCGAGATAGATGAGACTGCCAACAAGGGCAGCATATGGGAGGGTTTGAAGTTGCAATAGATTGTCCTTTGGAATTGAGTCAAGATCAGGTTTTCACAATTTTAGACCCGGGTCCATTGGAGTATCAGCAGGGTGAGCATTGTTTTGTCCAAACTGGGCAATGATACAATCTATGAGTGCCGTCTGTGATAGTGCCACTGTTCAGTTGTCTCGATTTCATGAGATTGCAATACCTACACAAAATCCACTTCAGGCAACCACATATTTGGTCTTATTAGTCTACACTTTTGTTACATTGACCTTACTAAAAAGACCCAAAAACCTAGGCAAAACCCAGGCAGCTAGGTCATGACCTAAAAAATTGGTCATCGCCTAGGTCAGGTTGGTTTTTTCCTGGGTTGGTAGGTCATGGCCTGGGGTGAGATAGGATATGGCCTAGGTGGGGCAGGGCATGGTCTAGGTGAGGGAGGGCATGGTCTAGGTGAGGGAGGGCATGGTCTAGGTGAGGGAGGGTATGGTCTACTAAGGAGGAGGAGGGTATAGTCTGGGAGGAGGAGGGTATGGTCTAGGAGGGGGAGATATAGTCTAAGAGGTGTAGGGTGAGAGTGGAGGATGGTGAGATACAGAATATAAACAAGAATGAAATATCATAGAATAATGACTTGAAATTTTTAGAAACATATTGGGATTTTTTACATATCTGTAGATTATGACAAGATTAAGCTAAGTCACAGTGCCCTGTTCTGGGTGGTCAGGGAAGCATGGGACTTACCTGACCTAGCTGATTTAGGTCATGACCTACTTTTTAGGTCATGACCTACCTGGTCTAGGTCATGACCCAGGCCAATTTAAAAATTACTAAATTAGGAAATTTTTCAATTTTTGCAGTGGACGAGGTCAAAGCTGATTTTATTACCAAATAAGGCAATTTCAAACACCTTAACCGGTTTTATGTTTTTTTAATAAAGTTAGATATATTTGAAAATTTTTATAAATTACTATATTAGGCAATTTTATTTCAATAGACTTTTATTTCTTACCCACTCTCCCAGGACAGTATAAGCTACTCCTGAGTCATCTGAATGTACCTATTATACCAGGGTACAATGTCCTAGAAGCCTGTGGCCCACCCTGCCCTGGATGCTCTGATACTTATCCTCTGATTTCGAAAAAATGAGGGTTTTTGATGAGAAAGTTCAAAGATCAATAAAGACTGATCTCCCAGGGGCCATCTAAATATATCTGAGACTCAGAAAGAGTAGACAACATATCAGGACATCAGGGGATGAAAAGGATCACCCTTATTCATGCCAATCTGCATGTTATATCAAGCAATCTTTAGACTCAACACTTTTCATTGATTTCCTTTTATGGGCATACAGCTTTGGCCTCATCCACTACAACCAAAGGTTATCCAAAAAATATTTTGCAATCCAGCCCCTTCCCACCACAGGATTGGCTTCATTTTAGGTGAGCAACCTATTCTGTGTATAAACAAAAGGTCTGGATGTTTACCACAAGCTATTGTCCTTAGGGAAAGAGTGTACATAGTTTGTGTGTTCAGTTTTGTCATTTCTTAATTAGGTAGTGAAAACAGCTTTGACCTCATCGACTGCAAAAGATTTGTCATTTTTCAAATAAGTAATGAAATCAGCTTTGACCTCATCCACTGCAAATTTGTCACTTCTCAATTAGGCAATGGAAACAGCTTTGGCCTCATTTACTGCAAAAGTTTTGAAATGCTATTGAAATAAAAGTCCTAATATAGTAATTTATAAAAATTTTCAAATATATCTAACTTTATTAAAAAAACATAAAACCGGTTAAGGTGTTTGAAATTGCCTTATTTGGTAATAAAATCAGCTTTGACCTCGTCCACTGCAAAAATTGAAAAATTTCCTAATTTAGTAATTTTTAAATTGGCCTGGGTCATGACCTAGCCAGGTAGGTCATGACCTAGGCTAGGCAGGTCATGACTAGGTCAGTAGGTCATGACCTAGTTCACAGGTCATGACCTAGGTCAGGTAGGTCATGACCTAGGCTAGGTAGGTCATGACCTAGGTCAGGTAGGTCATGACCTAGTTCACCCAGGTCATGACCTAGACCAGGTAGGTCATGACCTAAAAAAGTAGGTCATGACCTAAATCAGCTAGGTCAGGTAAGTCCCATGCTTCCCTGACCACCCAGAACAGGGCACTGTGACTTAGCTTAATCTTGTCATAATCTACAGATATGTAAAAAATCCCAATATGTTTCTAAAAATTTCAAGTCATTATTCTATGATATTTCATTCTTGTTTATATTCTGTATCTCACCATCCTCCACTCTCACCCTACACCTCTTAGACTATATCTCCCCCTCCTAGACCATACCCTCCCTCACCTAGACCATGCCCTCCCTCACCTAGACCATGCCCTGCCCCACCTAGACCATGCCCTGCCCCACCTAGGCCATATCCTATCTCACCCCAGGCCATGACCTACCAACCCCAGGAAAAGACCAACCTGACCTAGGTCATGACCAATTTTTTAGGTCATGACCTAATTCCCAGGTCATGACCTAAATCCCAAGGTCATGACCTAGCTGCCAGGGTTTTGCCTAGGTTTTTGAGTCTTTTAGTAAGGTCAATGTAACAAAAGTGTAGACTAATAAGACCAAATATGTGGGTGACTGAACTGCAAAATCTTGCTTCACCAAGAGCTGATATTGACCATTTCTTCTTCATCTCTTCCTTAAATTTTTTGTTCTCTTCTGTAATGTCAGCAATGGAAAGGAAATCATTGACATGAACAGCTGCAATAATGGTTCCAGTTGGTGATTTTTGGTAGTAAATGCAGGACTCACAACTTAGGCGAGTAAACCCCCATTCCAGCATTGCATCGTTTAACGTCTGGTTCCAGATGCGCCCTGCTTGTTTCATGCCATAAAGGCCATGCTGAAGCATCCAGACATGGTCATGTTTGTCTGGTTCTTCAAAGCCTTTTGGTTGTTCCATATATTGTACTTCATCATCTGGGAGAAGACCATATAGGAAAGCCGTTTTCACATCAATTTGCTGGGCATCCCAGTTGAGGCTAGCGGCTATGTGGAGGAGTACTTGCCAGGATTCCATGTGTGCTGTCAGTGAGGTTGTCTTTGTGTAGTCTCTACCATATATTTTTTCAAAGCCTTTAAAGACTAGTTGGACTTTGTAGCAGGTGACCTTTCCATTTTCATCTCACTTCTTAAGAACAGGACAACCTTTACAAATTTTATGGCCTTTTGGAACTTTGGATCGAGGGATGAGTCTGTATACTCCCATATCTTGGAGAGATTTGAGTTCATCTGCATAGGCAGCCGTGCATTTGTCTGCATCTGCACTGGACTAAGGATGGACACAAGTCCAGATCCCGGTAAACCCGGATCCGGCGCACAGGTACCTGGGCAAAATAAATGCGACCTGTGACCTGACCCGGACCCGTGGGAAACGGGTACCGGGATCCGCGGGTCTAGCACAGGTCAACCTGCAGGTACCTGTGACCTGCCACTTTGTATATTCAACAAGATTAATTTGTGTTTGCAACTGTACATTTGCCTATATTATAAACTATCTACTATGTCTCTATTACAATTACATGAACAGTTGCTTGTTAGGAAAAAGAAACAAAGTTGCAACACCTTATAGAGAGCTGCCACTGGGTTACATGACCTTGGAACACCACTGTACATGACCCCAGAACATATCAACATAGGTTCTGAGGCAGTTTGACCCTGTGGCAGCATACTATAAGGTGCCACAACTTTGTTTCTTCCCCCCAGCTAAATGACTAGTAATTTGTACATGTTAAATAGTAGTGCATAATAATGATCCTTATACTTATAGTAAAAATTATGTTCAATATATACTGCCGCTGAAAATGTCCGGGTACCCGCGGATTTGAGTTATTTTCTGTTTTGCCGCTTGGTCCCAATCGACTCTCGGGTCACCCGCTTGTGATCTTGTCTTTTAATGGTGCTTGGTACATCATTGGTTGTTTTTTTTTTTTTTTTTTTTTTTTTTTTTTTTTTTTTTTTTTTTTTTTTTTTTGTAATGCCTGTACAAGGTGTTTCCTCTCTTCTCTGGCTTCTTTTACACAATCTGCACTCTCTTTGGATTGTTGAACGGCTGTTTGGACACAGTTTCTGTGGCTGTTGTTGATGTTTGGTAGATTCTCTATCCTAGAGGAGCGTTGAGGAGATGCTGCTGTGGTTTTGGGTATAGGTGTCTCATCATTGTTGTTGTCTGAATCGACCATGGGAGTATCAACAGGTTTGGATTGGGGTTGATTGAGGTTGACAGTATTGTCGTTTGGTAGGTCACTACTCGATTCTTTCATTGGGAGTTGGAAACTCTCGATAAAATCAATATGGTAGGAGGAGATTACCTGTTTAGCCTGACGGTGATAGCATCTGTAGGCTTTAGCGTTCAGTTTGTAACCAATCAGTATACATTCAATTGAACGTTCATAGATCTTTGGGTTGTGTGTGTTTTGAACGAGCGCAAATGCCTTGCACCCAATTTCTCATAAGTGAGAGAGATTGGGCTTTCTGTTATGCCCATCTCAAAAGGTGTCTTTCCAATTAAGGAGCTACTAGTGGTTGTTTGTGCATGTAGGTATGATGCCATGAGGTAAAATTCATCCCATAGATTTGTTGGGCATTCACAGTCGATTTGCATAGTCTGAGCTTTGTTCATGAGGGTACAATGCATTTGTTCAACTTTTCCAATGTGCGCAGAGGTGTATGGGGCTGTAAACTGGTGTTGTGTCCCTTGAGTTTTCAACCAATCTTGCATCTCATTAGATTTTAGCTCTCCGTTATCTGTTTGGTATGTTTCAACCTTGAGACTGGTCTCCATCTCACACGCTCGTTCCCATGCCTGTAGTTTGTCGAATGCATCATCTTTGTTTTTAAGAGGGATTGACCACGGGTAGCTAGTGTAATCATCAACAATGTCCATGATGTATTGGTTTCTGGTATGTGAACAGACAGCTTCGGGACCTGTTAGGTCCACCCACACCACCTCTAGATGTCTAGTAGTCCTCCATTCCTCCTTTCGTTTCTTTGGTACCGGAGTTTTGGTCTTCCAATGCATGGTTGGCATTTGGGAGGAGCAGAGGAAAGGTCAATCGGCATACCTTCAACCATGTTCTTTTGGGACATGTCATAGATGGCTTGGTAATCCACATGGCCAAGGCGTTTATGCCAAGTTTCTGTAAGGATCTAGGCAGATCCTTATTGCGACGGGTTGATGTACTATCTCGAATAGAAGCGGCAGAACGTTTCCGATGGGATGATTCAATGATAGTGTACTCGATCTGGGAATAGCGACGACGTGAAACATACGAGCGGAATCCGGGAGTGTGATAGAATGAACCGTACAAGTAAGCCTAGGAATGGAATGAGTTTCTGACTCTAAGGGTAGGACCCGCTGGGCGCAAGCATTTTTGAAGACAAGATATTGGCGGCGGAAAGTCGAGGGAAGCTGACTTGATATTAGAATCGAAGAGAGTATATTGCGGAGTGAAGAAAACGATAGAGTGAAGAAATAGAGTAAAAGAAACTGATAAGTCGAGAAATGAGTTGGTAACTGGGGGGGTTGTTTCAATATAGCAAATCTAAGGTATCAGAGACATCAGGAAAAGTACATAATGCCCAGGCAAACCTAGAATATTCTGAGGCAACCCAGGAATTATCCAAATTCCTAGGCTGCCTCAGTGTCTCCAAAGGCTCTGGTTGACCCCAGTCACCAGGGAACCCAGGTTTGAGGCCATATCCTGGGTGTCCTCAGTCATCTTTGAGTTGTGCTGAGGTTGCCCTGGGTTGCCCTGGCTGTCCCTGAGTCTCCCTGAGGTTGGGTTGTCCTCAGGCTGACCTGGGCTGCCCTGGCTATCCCTGAGTGTCCCTGAGGTTACAATTATAAAATCACTACTAAGAAGTTGACAGTCTGAAGTATGACTCATTTGTGAAGAGTGACTCCTTTTGACTGGAGTCATTTTTGACCTATAAATGCAAGGCCTATCAGTCGTCTCTATGCTCCATATGTTTCGGGTCACCATCCCCCTCCTTCCCTTGCAGTTGATTACTGTACATTAAAGTTAGTAGTGTAATATGTAATATGTTGCTAAATCCATATACAAATGATTTTCTGCTTCTTGTTGATAACATGTATTGAACAGTCCAATAATACTGATTTCTGCTTTTTGCTTCAGAAGTTCTGGGCAGACCCCAGGGAGCCCCAGGGAGCCCCAGGGAACCTCAGGGAGCCCCAGGAAAGCTCAGGGGCATTCAGGGACATTCAGGGATCTCTAATTTAATCTAAGGCTCCCTAGGATTTGGGGGGTAGACCCTGGCACCCTGGAAGTACCTGTGGTCTTGGGGTGCACTGGGGCCCCTGGTTACACTAAGGCCATCTTGGGCCATAGGGACTTTTTCCTGATGGATATCAAACGAGTATTTAAGAAGAATGGAAATGTACAGGGTCCCAAAAAGTACTTAGGCAATTGATTAAGGTGAAAGGGAAAGAAACTACAATGGATGAGCAGAAACGGAAGTAATACAAGGGCATACCTCAAAATAGAACAAGGCATCTAGGGAGACGGAAACTGGCTAATATTGGATACAATTAGTGAAAGAGTTACAAATGGATCGGAACATTGGGCTATGGTTAGCACAATTGGTCTAAGTTCATGAGCGGGATTGGCGGGATGACAAGCGGTAGCGGACTTGACGGGGCGAGACGCAATGGAGTACAGGAGTACAGGGCATGACAGTTTCCAATGTCGGTGCTCGCTTGGTGATATAGGCATGTTCAAACTCGGCAGATGCTAGGTTGAGAATGTATAAGTTCCGTGATGGTGAGAGTGTGCCATGAGCAACTACTGCTCCAGTGCTGTTCCTAGTCATCCAGCAGAATTTTTTATCAAAGTGGGCAGTGATGGATGAGTGTCTGGCCAGAGCACTAATTGATATCAGGCGTACAGTTGATTCTGGGATGTATAAACAATCGTGGAGGACAATATAGGTTCCACGACCTGTTCAGAGTCTGATTTCTCCAATACCATAGGCTGTGATAGAACTTCCGCCTACTCCTTTGACAAATCTGGGAGGGATTGGGCAAAGAGTGAGAAAATCATCACATTCTGAGGTTATGTGGACTGTTGCGCCAGTGTCACATAGAAATGGTGACTATGCTGTGGACAGTCTGGTACAAGGAAATTGATTTGGCGGTTCAACAGTAACTGTTGCAATATCAACCTCTCTCCTCCTCTCGTTCCAGTTGACTGTGGATTTCAGATCTTCAAAGGCAAGCCATCCTTCATATTCAATGCCACCAGGGTCTGTTGTATCAAACACATCATTGATACAGTCAGCAGCTAGTCCTGCAAATTCTGGGCGGTTGTCATGCCCTAGGCATATACAGACTGCTGACGTTTCCCGCTTACTGTTACATAACCCGCTTCCGCCGCATTTCCGGTTCCAATACACTTCCACTTTGCTTCCGTTTTACTTTTTCCTTCACTGTACACTTTCTATGATCCCGTCGATCCATTCTCCATCATTCTTACAATCATACATATGCTTTATGCTCATCCCGCTGCTTCCGCTTATTTTCATCGTTGTCTTTCATCCCTTGTACTTCTTTTGGCTATTCTTGTCTTTTCTACTCTCAGATTATTACCTATCGCTACTCCGGTCCTCGAGTACCCTTTATATAGTTCTGTACCATGTCAAGTACAGTATATTAGAAATATTGCTTAACCCCTTGACTTGTGTGCTCTTGTGTGTTCCGGTTTCTCGCTTTATCTGTTTCTTTAACTCTGTTTCTTCACTCCATTGTTTTCACAACCTCTGCAATTTACTATCATCTATTTGGTTCCGCTCTGTTTGCGCCGCATCAGGTCAGCTACCGCTTGACCTTCCGCTTCCGCTCATATCGCTATCAAAGCCGCTTGCACTTAGTGGGTCCTACCCTTCGAGTTGGAAACTCATCTACTCTTAGGGTTACTCGCCGAGTTCATTCTATCGCCAGTACGGACCTGCCATCCCTACATTAGTCCCTTGGACAATCCCGACACGAGTCTTACATCCCATAGGCACTTCGGAACCGTTCTACACTCACATCCTTTCACATCTCAAACCAACTTTCCCAGTTCGGCTGAAAGACAGAAGTACGGAGTGTATCTGCACTTTGGTTTCCAGGTTCGTAACCCACGCTCGAAGGATTCTGCCTAGATCCTTACAGCGGTTTGGCAGGGTGGATGTGTTACTCTGAGGTAAGTCTCCAACGATGGTATTGGTGTCAAGGTTGACAGGGTACACATGGCCAGATGTTTTGTCTGTCATAATGGATAGGTTAGACTTCGAGTTCACAGGCTTTGTGGAGTTGTTTGCCGGGTTTTTATTTGCACGGTCATGGATGCAAGCAGACCTGGATTCGTCAATTGTTTTTCCGGCCATACCTCCTCCTGGTGAGATACAGTACTCAGATTGATGACCATCTGGTCTTAGACAGCGAGGATTGGTGCACCGTATGCGATTAGGGAGTTTAGAGGATTTAGAACCTGGTCTGGATTCCTGTGTCATGAGGATAATATCATTTGCTTTTCCATCTGCGTCAGCTAAGGACTGAGCGGTGTCAAGAGTGATATTTATGTCAGAGGAAGTGTATGTGGATTTTCCTGTAGAGTCAGGTTTTGATTTAGCTAAATCCTGTGCTACAAGCCCTGAGACTGCTGTCATGGCATTGATCATAAGGATGCAGAGGAAAAGTTCCTCTGAAGGCGTTCCCATTGCCCAGATGCAAGTGTTAAGATCGGAAATATTTGAACTAGTGGTAGAGAACTTCTCCGTTGAAGAATATTGTAGGGCGAGGGCTTCCTGAATGAGTAAGACCTGCTTCACCGGTCCAGCTTTTTCATGACAAGTCTTAAGAGCATCCCAAGCACCTTTGGCAGTGGGGCTCGTATCAATGAATGTCTTTTCTGCTTGAGTTGACTTCAGGGACATGAAAGAACGGACAGCTTTATCACTCACGAGCCAGTTACTACAGTACGCGCAAGGTTCAGTGTCTTTGTCAGGTTGGGTAATAGAGCCATCAAGGTACCCATCAGCGCCTTGGGATAGACTAAGGATTGTCTCGACATGGGAAGACCAGTCTTGCCAATTGTCAGTATGCTTGTTGAGCGGTTTTTTGTTGAAGAGAGATGTATTAATAGTAATAGGATTAATGGAAGGTTTTGCCGCATCAGTTGATAGAACTGTCATGACGGTGTTTAATGGGAGATGGCTGAATAGAAGCTGATTCAACACAAACAGCACTGGTAATAATGAGTCCAATTTAGGAATTCCAGGTCAACAGTTTTAGTTCAAATGTCCACGTTGCTTTTAAAGCATGAAAGATATGCCCATAACCTTTAGAAATCTGAACTGGAAGATGTAACGTCAATTACTCAGTCGACGTAGTACTTGTGGCCACGGAAAAAAATGGTCCGGCTTGTATGCCTATTTTTTATTTCACTCATATTTATTATCCTCGTACATGTATTACAGGCTCCATACCTCTTCAGGAGGCTGATGTACATGAATACCACTTATGCAGCTACTCAGAATTTGGTGTGAATCCATAATTTGTTGATAATCTACATTACAAAATACATCACAAAATAATGCCGGACCATTTTTTTTTCTGTAAACACGAGTATATGGACTGTATTATCAATACCTAGAAGATGTAACGTCAATTACTGTAGATTAACTTACAATGTACATATATAGTACATTACAAGGTCTGGTAATCCCCAAGGGGTGACCTGTGACCTGACCCGGACCCGCGGGAACGGGTACCTGAATACGGCGGATCCGGGTCAGACGGGTATTCCCACGGGTCAAACCCGCAAGTCACCTGTAAAGATCTGGATAAGCTAGTTGTCTGAATCGGTACTAATAAATCATAGTAAATACTAAACAAAGTATATCTCAACTGGAGTGTTATGACCAATAAGTATGGATAAGGGTTTGGCAGGGGCTCGGCCCCGCGCGGGTGGGTATCCAACGCGAGAAATGGGCCGATCCGGAACGTCTTTGGAGACGCTGGTAGTAAAGGGTGTGGGTGGGTGGGAGCTGAAAAATCTTGACGGGCTGGATTTCGTACGCGACGATGAGAGTTGGTGATAAGGCAAGTGATAAGCGGTTGCCGATGATGCCGATTCTCACGTCTGCCTATCTTATCCTCCAATAAGCGCCTTTAGCACTTATCTCGGAATAAGCTAGTTGTCTGAATCGGTACTAATAAATCATAGTAAATACTAAACAAAGTATATCTCAACTGGAGTGTTTATGACCAATAAGTATGGATAAGGGTTTGGCAGGGGCTCGGCCCCGCGCTCCCGCCCGTGGACGTTCCGTCCCAAACAGAGCCAGAGCTCCGTAGAAAAGGAACGGGCGGGAAACAAACCCAAACAGAGCGAAGGCGTAATTGACGCAACGACAAATATTTAGGCCGCGCTGCAATAACAAGAAATATTAAGTTTATTGTACAACACGATAGTCATACTAACAAGAAAACTGTAGGACAAATTACTCAAAATCTTCGATAATAGTAACCTGAACATATCAAAAACTGATTAGGATATTTTATGGGATTTTTATGAATCTGTCCAAAGCCGATTTAAGGCAGAGTTGTGGAGCAAGTCCAAGTGCACGTGATTGGAAAGGAGGCGGTGATAAAGCTGGACAGATAATGGGCGCATTCGAGGTAGGGAAACACAGTGTTCAGATGTGCCTGTTATGACTCGATCAATAGTCTCGTCCAAACCTTCACAGTACGTAACTCGGCAGTAAAAATGATAAGAGAAATTAATGAGATTATAGAGCAAGCCTTTCCGTTCGTTGAAACCGCTAGGCAAAAAATATATACTCAAACAACTAGGCTCAAGTAAAGTTAGTAACTAGTTTGTAATACAAAACTCACAGAAGTTATTATTTGGAGATAGCTCGACAAATAATAATAAGATTACCCTCGGAGATGGCTCGACAAGCAGTAATATGAATCAGAACTAATACTCGGAGATGGCTCGACAAGTAGTAGTGAGTATGGTGTCTAATACTCGGAGATAGCTCAACAAGTAATAGTGAGTGTGATGTCTAATACTTGGAGATAGCTCAACAAGTAATAGGAAGTTGCAACTTGGAGATAGCTCAACAAGTGGCAATTAAAGAAGTATTCACTAGGAGATAGCTCAACAGGTGAATATTAGTGGATACAACTTGGAGTTAGCTCAACAAGATGTATAAATGTGTATTGTAGCTTGGAGATAGCTCAACAAGATACAATGAGTTGGTCTGGTGATTCACACAAGTGATAACAGCAAACAAGTGGGGGTTTGGATTTAAGAAAAATAATACGTCTACTGTACATTGGTAAATCTGGCTTCCTTATATACTGTTTAATATGTACTAGTTAGGAAATGCTGCAGAATGACTAGATTTGAGTCATAACTGCGGAAATGCTGCGGATCAGTCAGCATGACTGTGGAATGGTGTGCAATGACTGTTACTGAGTCATTTAAGCGGAACTGCGGATGACTGATGTTGAGTCATTCAGTAGAGTCATGGATGACTGATATTGAGTCATTTAGTGGAACCGGAGTTGACTAATAATGAGTCAATACTGTGTGGAAGGGTCTTTGCAGCTTCCATGGTAATGTGCAGCATTATCCGAAGTTGTGTTGAGAAGATAAGTAATGAATGTATGTGATAGTGTTAAGTGGTAAAATATTAATGATAGTAGTGGTTGTTAATAAATGAAAAAAGAGTGTGTATATGCCTATAGTGTAGAATCGGGTCATAACAGTGCCAGCGTAAGCGGAGTCATTGATTTCTTGAAGCTCATCGGGGAGTGTTATAACCTTGAGTATGGATCATGTGAGTATAAGCAATAAATTAATATACCATCAACTACCATGCAGGCTAGTGAGGTTTACGAATGAGAAATGAAATTTGCCGCGATACGCTGGCCTGAATAATTTTTTGACCGCGATACGCTGGTATGAATGTAATGATAGCCGCGATACGCTGGCATGAATAAATTTTAAACGCAATGCGCTGGTATGAATGTAATAATGGCCGCGATACGCTGGCATGAATAACCGCGATACGCGGTATGAATGTGATGATTACCGCGATACGCTGGTATGAATGTGATGATTCCTGCGATACGCTGGCATGAGTGTATCGTAGTCTGCCACCATGAGGTAGCGAGACAAGACCACAAATAAAAAAATTTTGATTTGCCGCGATGCGCAGGCGAAATCAGAAATAATGTAAGGAATATTGACTCACCGGAATGTATTAGAGATGGGCAATCTGGGCATAACAGGGCTAGTCAGTTCTACAGGAACAAGAAGAGTGATGTTCACGAGCGGAGTGAGAGGCTCCGCATAATGAGCATATATGCGCGAGTGCGCATCTGTCTCCGTGCCTGCAGGTAACGACAGCATTGTATCCAACACAGATCCTCTTTCCTTTATACTCTCCATCTTTTGCCCAGATAAATCCAGTTCCGCGGTCCAGTTCACAGAAGGGGAAAGGACCGTGTACTCTGTCAATGTCCTGTAAGCTATGTCCCTTCCTACCGCATCCAATGCATCTCGCCTCGGGAAGGCCACCTCGGGTGTGTTCCGAAAACAGTGTCACCCCAGCATTTGAAGCAGGAGTATATGTAGATGCATGAGATGAAGAAGAGATGTGTGAATTCTTCTCCTCGGAATAAGCCGTAGACGATGGAAGCTGCTGGGATTCAGCGATGATGCGATAGGTATTAGCCTCTGCGAGAACCAGAGACCACATGTTGTTGTAATATGCTTCGTCAAAAGCTTCATCGTGTGCGTAATGGCGGGCACGGAGCTCAATCTCTTTAGGAAGCCAGAGATCATAGTGCTTCTCCGAGTCCCGTTGGTTTTTAAAGAAACCGAAGTGGTGTTTGAAGAAATTTGGGCGTGAACATTTGGGGTCACCTCCGTATCTCTGCAATTCGAACGCGAAGTATTGACTCGTGGCCTCTATCCACTGGTTTATACGGAGGTCTTCATCCTTGAGTGGACCGATCCCCTTCTCGTCCTTCAAGATCTTGGCAATGTCGTCGATGTCAATGACATAGGTCTTTAAACCTGGGACACGTTTCTGATTGTAGAGGTGGAGTTTGCTAATGACCTTCTTGCCGGTGGGTGGGTAGAAGAAAGCGAGTGGGAATACATGATGGTGTCGTGCGGTTTCGAAAAATGCATCTGGGAAAATCAAGCGTATGGGCATGGCTGGGTTTCGAGTCACGAGCTGAACGTCGGGTTCTGGTACCAGTGGTGTGGAAGTCTCGCTGTAGCGACCAGTACCTCCCAAAACACTGTTACCCAAGGTAACCTTCTCTTTAGCATCTTCCTCATTGGCCTTCCTCATCTCCACTATCGCATGAGCCCCTAGAACCGGCGTAAGTTCTGCAAAGAGAGTGGGATCCTTCCTGAGACCGTCAAAGACATCATCGTCTAATGAGATGATGGATTCCACATCGGAAATATCCATATCTGCTTCTGCAGGACGACTCGGAGCTACAGCGCCAGCCAGAGTGTTTTCTACGGCTTTCGCGTGCCTAGCGCGCGCCATCTCCTTTTCCAACTGTTTCTCCCGACGATTGTCATTACGCGCCGTGATTTCTGCGTTTTTCTTGAGAATAGTCTTTATTGGAAGCTTTTTGAGTGCTGTATTAACTTCTGGGGAGATATGAGTTCGTTTCTGACGTGTAGACCGGTCAAAGGAAGAGTCATGGGGTTGGAAGCGCTTCAGGAGTCTCGGCGGAGCCCTGTCATCTGCCATCTCGAGAAGGCGAAGTTGTTGAAAAGACTAGTTTTTGAATATCACGCGACGACGAGCTACAAATTGAGCGGTGGTAAGACCGACTTGAGCAACAGACTAAGCGGTGTAAGACCGACTTTCCAGAACGCGTAGTGAGAGCTGAAAAATCTTGACGGGCTGGATTTCGTACGCGACGATGAGAGTTGGTGATAAGGCAAGTGATAAGCGGTTGCCGATGATGCCGATTCTCACGTCTGCCTATCTTATCCTCCAATAAGCGCCTTTAGCACTTATCTCGGAACTTGTGTCCATCTTTACTTTGGATTGTACATGTTCACACAGGAAATGGTACTTGATGTCAATGTGTTTCACTTTGGTAGTGCAGTGCGGGATCTTCTGATAGGACAATGCTGGTGTTATTGTCACATAAGAGTGGAGTTGGCTCCTCCTGTTGTATGCCAATCCCTAGGAGTAGTGCCCTGAGCCATATTGTCATGCCCTAGACATATCCGGACTGCTGACATTTCCCGCTTACCATTACATAACCTGCTTCTGCCGCATTTCCGCTTCTGATACACTTCCGCTTTGCTTCTGCCTTACTTTTTCCTTAACTGTACACTTTCTATGAACCCGCCAATCCATTCTCCATCATTCTTAGAATCATACATATGCATTCTGCTTATCCCGCCGCTTCCGCTTATGTTCATCATTGTCTTTCATCCCTTATACTTCTTTTGGCTATTCTTGTCTTTTCTACTCTCGGATTATTACCTATCGCTACTCCGGTCCTTGAGTACCCTTTAAATAGTTCTGTACCATGTCAAGTACAGTATATTAGAAATATTGCTTAACCCCTTGACTTGTGTGCTCTTGTGCATTCCGGTTTCTCGCTTTATCTGTTTCTTTAACTCTGTTTCTTCACTCCATTGTTTTCACAACCTCTGCAATTTACTATCATCTATTTGGTTCCGCTCTGTTTGCGCCGCATCAGGTCAGCTACCGCTTGACCTTCCGCTTCCACTCATATTGCTATCAAAGCTGCTTGCACTTAGTGGGTCCTACCCTTCAAGTTGGAAACTCATCTACTCTTAGGCTTACTTGCCAAGTTCATTCTATCGCCTGTATGGACCTGCTGTCCTTACATTAGTCCCTTGGACGATCCCAACACAAGTCTTACATCCCATAGGCACTTCAGAACTGTTCTACACTCTCTTCCTTTCACATCTCAAACCAACTTTCCCAGTTCGGCTGAACAACAGCAGTACGGAGCGTATCTGCACTTTGGTTTCCAGGTTTGTACCCCGTGCTCAAAGGATTCCACCTAGATCCTTACACATATAGCTTCTTTTGCTGACTTGTACCCAGCCATATACTCTGCTTCACATGAGGAAGCCGCCACAGTCTTCTGTTTCAGTGCTGCCCATGAGATGAGGCCTGACCCTAAGGAGAAACAATAGCCACCAATACTACACCGGGTGTCAAGGCAGTTGGCCCATTTGGAGTCGGTATGGCCAAGTAGTTTTAGCATTATTCCGACACCGCCAAGGATTAATTTAAAACCTCAGGTCCCTTTCAGGTAGCAAACAACGCGGATTGCGGCGTTCCAATGGACCCAAGAGTACAAGGAAAGGAATTGGGACAGTTGCTGGACAGTGTATGCAATGTCTGGTCTGGTAGTACCAATGGCTAGGTATATTAGACTGCCTACAAGGGCAGAGTATGGGAGATTTTTGAGCTGTTGTAAGTCATTTTCAGACATGGAATTTAGATCGGGTTTTTGGAGTTTCAGGCCTGCAAACATTGGAGTGTCAACAGGGTAAGCATCAGTTTGTCCAAATTGCACGATGATACAATCTATTAGTGCCATTTGGGATAGTGCAACTGTTGTGTTACCTCGGTTCCGTGAAATCGCAATACCAACACAGAATCTCGCATCACCAAGGGCTGAAATTGTCCACTTCTCATTCTCTTCTGTGGTGTCTGCTATGGTCAAGAAATTGTCAACGTGAACAGCAGTAATAATTATTCCGGTAGGCAATTTTTGGTAGTAGATGCATGACTCGCAGCTTAACCGGGTAAAGCCCCATTCCAGCATTGCATCATTCAGTGTTTGGTTCCAGATACGCCCTGCTTGCTTCATCCAATACAGTCTGCGCTGCAACATCCAGACATGATCTTCTTTGCCAGGTTCTTCAAAACCATTTGGCTGTTCCATGTGTTGAATTTCATCATCTATAATCACGTCCATATATCTGTTCAAAACCTTTGAACGCTAGGCGGACTTTAAACCAAGTTACCACTCCATTTTCATCTCATTTTTTCTTAAGGACAGGACGGCCTTTTTGGATTTTACACCCCTTTGGAACCTCAGACCAAGGTATGAGTTTATACACCCCCATGTCTTGAAGAGACTGCAGCTCATCTCTGTAGGCAGCTGTCCACTGTTCTGCATCAATACTTAGCTTCAGCCCATGTCTTGGGCTCGTTATGAAAATCGGAGTTTCCCTCACTCTCCATTATCGCTGAAAGGATCTTCTTTGATAAATGTATGCTGTGATAATGAATGATAATTTGGATTGTATTATGCATCTGTGTATGAGAGATTGCTCTTGGGCATGTTTGAATAATTTTGAGAGCTTGCCTAGAGTTTGAGGGACATAAGTTGACTTGGGGTTGACTTGAGTGTCTTTAGAGGTTCACTCAAGCTAACCTGGCTGACTTAGGTATAACCAAGGCTGACTTGAGTGGACCTGGGGCCAACCTGAGTAAAGGGAACTTACAGACCTAGACTTTTGTGGCCTGAGTATCCTCACAGGCTTATGAGCTTTTGAGCCACTCATGGTACTAGGGTTGACATAAGTATGCTTGAGACTGGGGGGTATTTTCCTGATGAAGGCCAGGCGTTGGATGCTTTGGAGTTGCTACGGAAATTTCTACTAAGCCGTACGGCAATCCTTCAATACAAACGCGACCACACTCATGGACAATACCAAGGTAGCCGGTCCTTATGGAAAGCAAGAAGGGCCTGCTACGTCGGATCATGGTTTTTGACGTAGCCGAACTGATGGAGCCAAATCGGGACATGGACCTCGGGCACCTGTTTTAATTATGTAAATGTATTATTATTTATTCATTGTTGCTGTGTTCGTCGCTCTATTTGACAGACAAGAAGTCCAAAGTTACTAGGTTATCACAATTATCAATAGGGCTTACTATCGTAGACCGTAACTCACGGTCTACGGTACCGTCCCGTACCTCCTCTTGCCTCGATCTTCCACGGCACGGTCAACGGTACGGTTACCACCGTGTCTGACCGTAGTATTACGGACCGTATCTAAGCGCCCAAGTTTAACATTGCACTCGGTCCATTCCACTAGGCATTGGCTTCATTTTGGTTAGAAAATTGTGAAAACTCTGTCACCATTAAGCCCCTGCCCAGCAGAGAAGGAGTAAGTGTTGGCCTTTCCTATCCCCTCAAAATTGTGCTTGCTCAGGTCCCTGCCCTGGCATGTTCTCTCAAGCTCACTCAAGCTTAAACTACACACTAGTAGCAAGGCCAGTATGCTATTCTATATGTACTGTCTAACAGAGAGCATGATACTAGAGAACAAGATACAAACTCTCTGAGAATCACTGAGATGGGTTAATTTAAAGCTAGACTCCCAGTGGTTTGAGGGCTCATTGCCATTGTAGCTTGGGCACGCTGCCATTGCAGATGTAGTTCAATATGAGTGTGCAGAAATCAACTTATTTACCACTGTCCATGATTAAATTAGCATTTGTTGGCTTTATACAGTAAAATTCAAGTTCTGTGATAATCACGACTGTAGTGACCGTTAACGGCCGTAATAGACGGTAACTGGACGGTAACCATACCGTGTAGGCTTTCATAGATTTTAGATACGGTACAGTACATGGTCTTCCATTGCTGAAACGGTCCGTGAAACACACAGCCGTGACCGTATATGGCACGGTACAGTGGTAAGCCCTAATTATCAATACTGTATAATTATGAACACATGCTCGCCAGATATCACACGTTCCGAGTCGATCTTGATAGCTTAAAGTTCGCCCCCTAGTAGCCCTGTTTCAAGCTTTAAGGAAATCATGGCCAGAACCCTCTGTTATGCATTACACAAGCATACAACTGTAGATATACTATACTATGGATCCTCAGACTCATCGGATCAACTTAGGCTTGTTACACTGATGCTCTGCCGGGTGGAAAGTTTCGGAAACAGCTATCAAATTACCTTTCCCAAATACTATATGCCTCTTGCCCTCCTCAGTATCCCCATATATAACCTTCAATAGGTCACTGGACATGCGGGGGAGCAGTAAATAAGACTTCGCAATATTGATACTCATTCATAGCTGAGACTCGAGAGTTGGCTGAAAGTAGTATCACTCACAGTCCACAGACTTGTAGTTGTCTAATGACTGAGCATCACTGATCAGTAAGGAGCTCTCTACTTTCTTGAAAGTCAGACAAAAAGGCAACCCCTTGTGTCTTGACGTACTGCAAGTGCTGCAAGTGACAAGCACAGAGAAACAGCGATGTGTCATACTCTGGATCCTCTGGTAATTAATTTTTTAAGCTATTACATCGTGGACTATGTTGTATTTTTAAAATGGCATATACTGGACAAGGAGAGTGAACAAAAAGGTGAGAGAAGTCCCCTCTTCACCTGATTTATCCAAGTGCCTTGACTACTCTTCAATCTTGGCAGTTTTATGTCTTTAATTATATTCAGACTAGGTTGTTTTAGTCCCTCAGTTACTCTACTAGTAAGTACACTTCTGAAGGTAAGTTACTTTACTTTATTTATCCACCTGTGATACGTATACTTACGGCCGTACACAAGGCCGTACACCGTATTTTTACCTGGACCGTACCATAAGACATTTCTCAAGTACATATACAGGTAACAGTACGGCTACGGTACTACCAGGTACACTATGGAACCGTAAGTTATACAGCCGTAGCCGTATACGGTATGTTGTGGATCCCTAGACCGCCGCAAGCTTTAAGCTATCAAGATCGACTTGTAACGCGTGATATCTGGCGAGCATGTGTTCATAACTTCCTAATTATACAGTATTGATAATTGTGATAAACTAGTAACTTTGGACTTCTTGTCTGTCATATAGAGCGACGAACACAGCAACAATGAATAAATAATAATACATTTACATAATTAAAACAGGTGCCCTAGGTCCATGTCCCGATTTGGCTCCATCAGTTCGGCTGCGTCAAAAACCATGATCCGACGTAGCAGGCCCTTCTTGCTTTCCATAGGTCCTCGACAGCAATAGAGTCTGTGGGTGAGAAGATCGGTGCCTGACACTGAAGGGAACACAAGCTGGTCCTGGATTTGGATGAACATAGGGCTGAAGCCAGATGACAAAAAAAGTGTAGCAGAATGTAAGTTTTCTTGTTTATCTGCGTACCATATCCTTTGTCTGATTATTTGTACAGGTCTCCGAAAATCCTGGGTTAAGTCTCGCGCAAAGGCCCATTGTTGGCAAGAGGAGGGTCTGTTAATCCAGGAAGAGATGCGGAGGACTATTGCCTTCCTTGAGTTCGAAGCTCAGGAGTGGGAGCGTATGGGCGTTTTGGCTTCAGAGGTACAGTCACCTAGTGGTATTGCACCTGGAGTCCCAGGATATCTTGAAGACTTGCCTGCAATTGCTCAAGGTCGCATTGCATACACGGCGAGACAGGCAGCGATCCAAAGGAAGATTCTTACTCATTGCAAAGAAAAGTGGACAGTCATGAGAAATAGTATTGCGACTGGTGTCGGTGGCATAGCGCTCGAGGACGAGAAAATAATAATATGATTTTTTATGTTTTCGTTTGTTTTTTTCAATCGTGGAATATGTCAAATCATTCGTGGTTCTGAGGTTCCGCGTCCCGTTTTGGGATAATGGCTGATGATGGTGACCTGTATCAGGTTCATGGCTGCCGTTTTGGCACGATGGACTGTGGCAGACCGTAGCCCATCAATTTCTGACGGTTGCCACAAGTCAAAAATGGTGGGGCTCCGGAATAGGGTAAGGCTGAACGGGCTGGCCCGCCTTGGGAGCTCTAATAAGCCTTATTAGGTAGATATACAGCCACTCATATTTACCAAGCCCATAATAATAGGCCCTGTTGATATACCAAGGATTTATGGTACAAACGATGGAGTTGTAATAGCAACAATATTGTTATTATTACATTGTCAGTGGGTGCAAGTATAACATTGATAGAGCAGACATAGATACTAGAGTACCGTATAATTATGACCAGATGATCGCATAACGCGTAACGCAACCCGACAATCTTTGCCAATTTGGCAATTGTAACGCGTAACAGAGGGGGTTGATCATCATGTAACAGTGAAAACACCCAAAAAATCGGGCGGGGCTGCGGCCCGCCAATTCAAAAGGCAATGCGTAACCTTGCATAACGCATAATTTTGGGGCGCGATCATCATGTTCACCAAATTCAATGCGTAACACATGACCCCCGCAATCATCTGGTTGTAATTATACAGTAGATGTAGATAGAGTAGACGTAGCGAGTAGTTAACTGAAAGCGGCAGTGTCGGCGGTGGATGCGAAAATAGTGCTGTCAGGATGGGCAAAGACAGCAGTCAATACATGCTGCTCTGGCATTGATTAGAACAGGAAGAATACTGTATAGATAAGTACATATCACATACCAGGTGGTCCAATACCAGCGTGCAAGAACATCGTCATTGATTACTTTGAGGCCCTTATAAAAGCGTGTCAAAGGAAGAATTAAACTAATCAACTGTAAGAACATACCTGTTACCAAAGTCCAACAACATTGTCACTAATTATTTTGATGTTCTTCACAACGTATGACGAAAGTGAGACTGGAGAAGAAGATAGGTGGGAGAACGAAACAAGCGCAAACAGGCGCCTGGCAAAATTTAAACATGTCCATCACGAGATCTGGTTCTCTTAAGGGCAGGGGCTTGACCTTGTGGATTTTCTATTTTCTCGGGCCCAAGGGCCGAGTGACACGTCAGCACAATGTCGGCACATTGCCAGTTATCTTTACCTCCTTCTACTGCCCCTTCCTTTCTCTTCCCGATGGATTTATAAAATGCTAGGTACTCTTTGACTCATGCATCTTTTTTCGTTGCTTATTCCAATATTTAGCCTTCATGTATCTCTTCTATGCCTGTGATGTATACAACTTTTCGTCAAGCTGTGGCTTGGACTCGTTCACTCAAGTGCTCGCTACCTAGTACTTGTAGTGGCATGAATTTGGGGTTGGACATGACTCAGGATTCTGGTTCAGTCCAGATTCGCTCTCAGCCATATCCCCATCAGATTTGACATTGTAAGAATTTGAGAACATTTGCCTGGAAGTTGTCAAAATCTGAGTCAAAAGCTTTCGCAATGTATTTAACCCGCTTCACAATTACATGAACTATCAAAGTTATCAAAATTTAGGTATTTCTTCATATTTGTGTAAACTTAGTTAGCTTTTGAGTATTTTGAAAACAATTTGAAAACTTTTTGAGAATTATGAAATATTTCGTGTGGGCAGTTTTCCTGATGAAATGCACAAAACAACCTGATAATGTATTTTTCCAACAAGGACACTCATGCTTTGGGGGCCTACCCAAAGTGCGACACACCCAGTAGTAGCTTACCCAACAACCCCAAAAATCAAGGTGTAAAAAAAGATTTTACTGGCCCTTGCTTGCCCCTTGACTGGCCACCAGCTGAGCAAGCAACCCCGGGGGCCCAGTTTTATGAACAAATCATTTAACACAGTCCAGACTTCAGATAAGTAGTCCCACATGATTACTCAAAACAATCTTTTGTTTTAGCTGTTCCTTTGAAGTTACCCACCAGCATCTGCAAAACCTGGTTTTGCAGATGGGTGCGAAAATTACCCAATACACCTGGCTAATCCCAGTCTAGATTTCCCCCAAGACTGAATCTCCAGTCTTTATGGATCATAAACACTTGGCAGTTCATGAGTGAGATGAAATGTCTCTACTATGGGTGAATTGTCGGAGTGGATCAAGATAATGATCGCAATAGGATAAAGTGCCTAGAGAATTTGATTGAGTTGTGCCTTTAGCAATTGACGGAATAGTTGACGCACTGAAGATACAGTCCATATATCTATGCTTACTTGTGAAACCATAGACACAGTGGTTAAACTGGTAGAGGACATTTCTCGCGACTCGGAGAATACTATTTGCCCAATCAAAGTGAACAACTGTATAGCCAGTAGAAGTGCTCCAGACTCCACAAACAGAAGTAGGGTCTTTTGAACGCGACTTCTTCTCCAAATTGATGCTTCTTTCATGATGCAGTGATGAGTCCTAGATAGCAAGTAGTAGTTGATAATCCTGAACACGACATGCAGATACAGAAGGTTTTTACCAAGCTTTCCAGCCAATTAATGCTGTGGCCGTCATGTTTACTACCATTGTAACGGCTGTTGCCACCCAGTCCAGAACAATGACTGAACCACTGAGCAGAGTATTCGGTGCGAAAGTGTCAAAAACAGCGTCTGTGATATTGATACCTGCAAACCTAAATATTAATTAGAAGCGCATCTGAATTTACATCACATACCTATGTTGCCAATCATAATTATCACCAGCGCAGAGCGCCAAAATTTATCATAAGGCAACAAGACCCAAGCTCTCCAGCAGATGACGAAGTCACCAACTAAATTCCCCAATATTGGCCATGGTAGCATCATCAGAGGGGGGGTTCGGGTATTGTATTCCTCCCCTGCTGCTGAATGCAATTTCCGTGAGCGTTATAAAACCCCCAATGAATATGTTCCATGTTTCAGCAAGCACAATGACCATACAGCATAGAAGCTGGACTGCTTTTGGCTGACGCCAGCTTTTGATGCTAAGAGAGGTGAATATAGTTAAACTTCACCATCATGCGTGCCAACAACTGGCACAGCGATATTGAAAATTAGTAATTACTTTAGCAGCCGCGCTGCAATTATTATTCCTAACATTGCAGGTCCTACATAGAATGTTATTGAATCATCGTATTCACTAGGAAGTATAGTATACCCACCGTAAGTAACACCTACCACTATCAGGCAAATAACATTTTTATAGCAGACAGTTCCAAAGTGAAAGATCTGGTCTTGCTCCTCTGGCGTCATTTGAAGTCTTGGATATAGCAGCAGTTAAATTGGTCCAGTTTCAACGCAGATGGTGGTCGGGCTACCCTTTATACTTATTGACAAGCCTCTGCTGTTAAAGTTCAAGATAAACTGATCATTGAAGATCATCATTCTTTTTTAAAAAAAACTGCGCAGAAATGTTTCAATCTTGATGAACAGCATCAGATAACTGTAGCAAAATATGTCGTAGATAGGCACCTAGGTGGTATTGATTAGCGGTAAGGAATATGCATAAGATCAAGCCGACCATTAAGAGCGGTCCCAATACAGGTAGGTACTAGTTAATTCTTTCCCCTTTCTCCCATCTCCACTGAATTGCACTGAATTTATGGGAGGGGAGATAGGCTTTGGCGCCGAAATGTACAAGGCAAGTAAGACAAAGAAATGCAATAAAAATTGAGACAATTTGGCTAGAGAGAGTTCAAAGGAGTGATCAGACCTTCAACGGCAATGATCGCCCTGCAAGCGTCCTCGTGCCAGCAGATCAAATACCTTTGAATCACTCGCCATCACCGACGTAGGATGGAAACTGTAGGGGTGGCAGTGTAGGGGCAGTAGGCAAAACTACACAGACCACACATAATTCCCATGGCTTCCACGTTTCCTACCAGCACACTCGTCCAAGGGGAAGAAGGGGGGGCTGGACGGTCCTTATCAATCTGTTATCAATCTGAACAGCCTGATGACTTACAAGTGCCTGAGTGTATTGAAACTCGGTGTGTTTGTTGTTGCGGGTCTTTCTGCGGCTGACCAGTTGCGTCGGGCCTCCTCATGCTCCCGGTGCAAAAACTGGTCAGGACTCAGTTAGGTACGAAAAACTAGCTGCAATCTAAGAATAGCAATTTGATTCCTCAATAGCTGTTTGAGGTACCAACACCGTACTTCCAGCGACTTTGTCTTCGTCGGAGATTTAAAATCTCACAGTAATCCTACCTTAGATCAGTATTATCAGGTGGCCCAGACGCCCAAGACGTTTACTGGGTTGGACCTGTAAGTGGCAAGTGTAATAAAATCTTCTTGTTTAGTTCTACTATAACTTCGTATCCTGATTCCTGGTCGATTCCACAATATGGAATTAATATCCATGAAATTGAGGAAACTATCCGGGCCACCGTCGTTGCTTTCACCTACCCGCCGACGCTCGCCAGACCAATGGCATACTTCGAGAAGAATTGGCTGAAGATTCTGCAAAGCATAAGTATACAACAAACCTGTGTGTCCAAGCTCCAGCATTTATACTTGAATCAGATCGACTATGATAATGGAATTGAGAACTCACTGCTTCATTAGTAGGAAGTTGTTCCGGGCTGTGCGAGTCTGAACCGCCATCTAAAGTTTGCAAGGTCCGGGCCAAGTGGTAGTCGATGGAACATAAGTGGCTAATTGATCCAAAAAAAGTATTCCTACCTGTGTTCCTCAATCTAGGAATCAGAAACATCTTCTGCGTATAGTAAGCTATCTCACCCGGGCCTGAGGCCATTCAAAGAACCTGGTTACGCCGAGCTTGTTGAACGTTCGAGTAGCTTTACTGGTTGGGATTTGATACAAGTCCTGCAGACAGGTAGGGCCCAAAGGGGTGATGAACAAGGCGCACTTAATGGGGTCAAGAAGCGACCTGGCAGTGTTGTTCAAGCGACTAGGAACAAGAGCGTGGAATTTGGGGCTGTTGGGGGTCAGGAAGCCCACATTTGAAAAAGAAGCTTGTGTGATTCAAGCAAGACCATCGAGTGATGACTGGGGATTCAAGCCGCCATAGAGGCGGCGAGTCGAGAAAGGACGGTGATGTAACGAATGAATCAATGAAGGGCAAGCATACAAATTGCGGAACAGGGAAGGGAAAATCAAGAAGAAATGATAAACCACAAATCAAGAAGAAATGATGAACCACACAGAGTAGGCGGGGAGTAGTTATTTGAAGAATCATAGTAATTGTAATTTGAACAGGATAGTGAATGTTCCGAAAACCTCGCTTTGAACTTGCAGTATACGCTTCTTACTGCGCTTGCTTGCATCCTCGTGCAGAAGTTTTTTTTCAGGTCACGAGCCAGAGCAGTAACATGGTATTTGGATTGGTACGTCGAAGCAAGGCAGCAGACATTTAATCCTTCGCGGATAAAGTCAACTACGAAGCCAGGCAAGCACCCCAGACAGTGTCCGTTCCCGGTAAAGGAAGATTGAGAGGTGAGTTTACTGTGACGCTAGGATGCGTTGGACGCACAACTGTGGTTTCTGAGATGATGGTGTAATGGTGTAGCAGGCATACGAGGTTTGAGGTTGTCGGAAAAGTGTGGTCTGTGTCGTTCCGCATCTAAGGAAGGACAAGATCGAAGACGGAGGATAAAAAAGAATTTCTCAAAATAAAAACGAAAGGGATGGAGGAAACAAGGAATGAGGACGACTGAGGAAGAGAGTACGGCGATTAGGCAAACCCGAGTCGGACAGAGTACTCGAGTGATGCTTATAAGTTATGCTGCTATTTCTAACCTTAACCAAACTCTTCGCCGAATGTCTTTCCCCGTTGGAATCAACAGCTCACGGTCATGTTGGTCTCCACCGATAGCATTATTTTTGTAAACACCGTTAAAAGTGAGTTCAAGGAGATGATGTTGTCCATACCACCGAAGTTTTATACAGAAGCTGAAGCAGCGACAGTGGCAGGACCGATTTTGCCATACGTCATAGGGATTCACAATATTCACCGGCACCTTCGACGATGATGGCAATGAATTTGATGCGTCAAAGCGAGTAGAATGGCCATTGCTATGCTTGTAGTGCCTCGTTGGCAGAGATGTAGATGAGGAGAGAGCCTTTGTTGGCGCCTCTTTGATGGTGCCGGTGAATGACCACGATGCTATTGGCCGCCACACGATCACATAATCATAGTACCTGTTTTTCAGGGCAAGCAGCTACAACTTCTGTCTCTTGCCCGCTACTATTCTTTTTTAGAACGTATAAGCTAGTTGCCTGAATCGTCCAATAAATCATAATAAATAGCCAACTTGGTGTATCTAATCCAAAGTGTTATGACCAATGAGTATGGACAAGGGTTTGGCAGGGGCTCGGCGCCGCGCGGGTGGGTATCCAACGCAAGAACATCAGCAAAAGCTGAAAGTCCTGACCAGCCATGTAAATGGGCCCCAGGCCGTAACATATCAACGAACATGCAACGCCCTGTAGATGAAATCCCAATCATTTCTAGGCTGACCATCTTAAGTCATACTGCTTAGTACGTGCATCCTGAGGCCTCTGTACAGAGTTCACATATTGTAGGTTCTGTACAGACTGTCCATGCTGTAACATTTGTACAGAATGCACATACAGAACTGCATATACAGGCTTTACATGCTGCTGTATATTTACATACAGTTGCAGGTTGTTTCAACAATACAGAGATTACAGATTGAAGTACATTTACAGGGAGTACAGGTTGTGTTGTATTCAGAGGACAACCCAGATCGCTTCACAGTCACAGGCAGTTCAGGCTTCACGCGTATTTAAACAGATATCAAAGGATCTTCATTCGTTTACAGGAATGCTCGTATGTAATCACGGATCGTGTCGTAGTCTAAATATTATAAAAAAGTTTAACGTGCAGCGAAAAATACAAGTGCAATGCAATATGAAGTACAGGTCATGAGCGAAAGCAGCAAGCACAATTGGAAGGCAAAAGAGAGTAGTTGTGGCAAAGCATGCAGAAAATGCCTATTTGGCAGCAGTCTTAGAGGTCTTAGCGGTCGTTAGGTTTTTCTACAGGGATCGTCGTTGTCATCATGAAGTTTTACAAGAATGACGAGAAACATACCTTTGGTGGTTTAGCAGTTGAAGTTTTCTGAAATGAAAGATTGTCATTACACACTTACACAAAAGCTACAATAAACTTACCTTTGATGATGGTTTAGCAGTCGACGGTTTCTGTAAAAAATTTATCATTACAAAGTCCTGCAAGATTTACAGTAAACATACCTTCGAGGGTTTAGCGGTTTCTGGTACAGTGACAGATATGGGTTTTGGCTAACAATGTGACTTCGTTCAGTAGACGGCACAATGCTAGTCAAAAAAAAACTTGCCATTTTCAGTGTTATCTAGAGACAGAACGTCAACCGAGGAAAAGTATAAAGACAAACCAAGGAGGCGTACCTTTGCTTTCGAAGCGGGAGCCGCAGATTTAAGCTCTGGTGAAGGTGACTAGCGTGTCTATATCAGCATAAGTAACAGAGAGGTAAATGAATACACACCGTTGAAATCTTTGAAGATGAAGCCTTCGGCTGAATCTAGCCAAGCCAGTCAATAGGACGTTAAGAAGAAAAGAATTTCCGAACCGTGGAATCATCGTCCAGGTCACTCAACTCAGATTCATAGACGTCCTCAGGTACTGGAGATGTCCGAGGGGGTGTAAGCTTATTTTATTGTCAGTGAAAAGCAAGAAAGCATGACTGAAGAACTCGCCAGTCTTGATTGATCCCCATTTACCATTTCGGTGGCCTCTTCAACGGGTTCAGCGGTTTCGATGGCATTAGCTTCCGTATGATCCGTTTCGTCTGAAGGGGCAACGATGTCTTTGAGTTTACCTTTAGCGTTGCCAGCGGCCTTATCACGGGCAATGAGCCTCTGGACAACGGAGGAAATTTGGGTCAAGCTTGAGTCGGCATCTTCTCCATTGACCAACGGTGCCTTCTTCGCTTTGGGAAGCATCCAATCCATGTTTCTAGCTCAAGTATCAAAACACAAAACCAACAAAGAAAAGGGTACTTACGATCGCCATGTGTCTAAAGTTTCCTCGATCCACTTTGGATACATGAGATTCGGGTCATTAAAAAGTGCGACGACAGCCTCAAAAGCGTCGTTCTTATCAACACTTCCTTCATCGATACGGATATCATCACTGTTTGAGAGCGTGTGTCGAATCTGTTAAAAGAATACATAAGTCTGAGCAAGGTAAAGAAGGTATATGTACTTGCAAGGAATGTCACGTAGGCGATGGATCGAAAGGTGACCGTCGTCATAAGACCGTGCTGCCATGCTTTTCCAGCCTTCAAGTATTTGAACCGAGCTCCTTCTGCTTTGCCTTCAGCAACTTTGACATGGTGGATAGCGAAACGAGAGGCATTCTCGGGGGCAAGATAGATCAAAACCCAGGCCTCGGTAGAGTTAGAGATGCTCGGAATGTGGTAAGATAGCGCTTACCTGGTATAACTCAAAGCTGTTCAAGAGTCCTTCGAATACATATTCGGGTCCCTTGGAAGCAGCTTCACCAAGGTCAACATAGAATAATCCAGGAAAATGGGACGCAGTGATTGGACTTTCAAGCTCGTTGTCAATGACGCGTTGACAGAACCTGGATAACAAGTAAGTGGACGTAATAGAAGATAAGGAAAAACTCACTCTTCGGGGTCATTGTCGAACTCCGCAAATTTGCTCGGCGTACAAAGCAGTCGGGCTACTCCAAGATGATTCCATCCGCGCGACTTGGTTTTCTTTTCATTTCGGTTTATGGGAGGATTGAATGCGCCACGGTGAGACTCTATCATATCAAGAAGAGCGTTCTTAAGTTTTCGAATATCTTGAGAAACGGCGTCACTTCCGGAAGTGGACATCTAATGAAAAATAGGATTGGTACCTAAAAATAAGACGACTTGAGAAATACCTGGCTAATGAGCTCGTCCAGAGCATCCGCTTGAAGAATGGATGAAATCTCGGTTTCGAAGGACGGAACACTGTGTTTGAGTATTTCATATACTTCCAAAAGATCGGTTCTGAAAAAATTGTGAGCATATACCCTGATAATCTGGGAAGTCACGCACTGTTCTTTTTTTCAAGCTCGAGATCCCCCATACAGCCTTTTATGATGATATCGTCAGCCTCTAGACCAACTTGGAAGACACAGTGCCAAGGGATACTTGGTGCCCAGCTAGTTGTGATCCATCGAGCGCTGTTTCGAAATGCTTCTAGCCCAGATTTTGCCGATCTAGAAAGCAGTAAGATTAATTATTTTATGAGAAAAGATATGCGTACTTTTTCCTTCGCTTCCTCTTCTCTAGCTGCTCAGTAATATCACCCTTTCTACCCTTTTGGCGCTTGGCAGGTTGAGAGCTGTCGCTCTCCGGGTCTTCTTCTACTTTGTTGTTTTCAACCTCGTCTTCGGCATCTGAATCCACGCGATTTTTGCGTTTCTTAGCTGTAGAACTTGGTTTGTTTGCTGAAGAACCCGGTTTGCTGGCAGAGGTTTGTTTATTAGTGATAGTGGAAGCGGTTTTAGCGTTATCGAGAGCAATCTTCTTAATCATAGCAATTAGCGTTAAAGGAAAATAATAGTGAGGAAAAAAGAATGTGGTGGTAAGCAACGAAGATACGAAGTGCGTGTCAAATCTAATCATATGATCAAATGACGACACGCGTCAGGCGCCTAGTTGAAGTTTTGTACTTTCCGGCGCTAACTTCAACTCGATCACCATAACTACCACTGTCCACTTTCGTTCCATTTGACATGGACCCGGGCCTCTTCGTGAAGTAAGTTTATTTTGATTTTATCCTCCTAGACCGCCGTCTAATCTCTTGTGCAGCACAACGACAACTGTACCGTCCCACTAATCCTCGTTGTCCGGCCGTCTACCAGAGCAGGAGATATGATACAAAGTCAGCATGAACTCAGGTTAGTCTTTGTCTTTTTCAGCCATTTTTAACCTTTCTACCTCTGCGCTCAATCCTGGGTGTGAGGTTTTTTGAATTTTTTATGTTGTTTTTTTGCTACATTTTTTTGTTCAGCTGGCCGTTTTCTGACCTTGTTCTGGACAGCACAGCCGTATGGAACAAGAGACAAACATCTATCACAGAGGAAAACTCATGCGGAGCACCCTCTCTAACCTCCCACCTTCATCGCCCTCTCCAGCGCCTCCGCCCTTGCCCTTACCGATACCTTCCCCGCCTCAATCCAAAAATCCAACACCGCATTCACGCTCTTAACGCCACATATAAAACGACATGCACTCGCTGCCCAAGTCACACGTTGCATCAGCGGGATAGAGATCTGTGGTAAGCCAGAGAAGATGAATATGCCTGAGGACGGCTCGATTTCCCATAATCGATCCGCCGAGGTGCCTAGGGAGGCGTAGAGGACGCTGGCGAGGAGCAACAGCTCCGGTTATTTCGGGGGTAGGCGCTGACTTACGAGAAACGGTTACGGGTCTGGTTTTCCGCTTCATCGGCACCCTCTGTGCACTCGCTACACACGCCGTCGGCAGACGGAACAAGGTCGAGCATTGGAGGTATGTTTGTTGAATTTTCACGCTTGGTCATAACTGATACTCAGTTGTGATAATAGGATCCCTGGCAACTCGCCGTCCAGGATACCGCACTCTCCTTCCGAAGAATCTCGCTGCTGCACTACCGAAGACTAACTTCGCGATGCACGTCCCTCATCATTGCTCATTCCAGTACCTCCACAATTTTGTCCATCCTTCAAATCTCGAACCATTGGAATACGCACGCACGCACAAAATTCTTTGTTCTTTCCATTCGTCGCCAGGCCGTCGACCACATCAGCGCGTTCGTTTGAGCTTCTCCCTTCTACTCTCTATCGTTCTACACGCCGGCTGTTTGTCCATTTCGGTCTTACACACTACTCACCAAATACGACTCTGGTCGGTCGGGGTTTCCGCTCGCTCACTCAATCTTCGTCGTTGAGATCCTTGATCAACCCCTGTAATGCACTCGATGCGAAATCTGGAATGGGCTGATGTTCTTTTCCCAAGCTCGAAGAACCAAAGAGGGGCTTACACTGATACATCTTTCTCTCCGTTCCTAACTTGGGCTTTCTCGGCATTGATTTTCACCGCCTTTTTTTCTTCCTCGTCCAGACTTGCACCGCTGGCGTTGATGGTGCCATTCTCCTTGCCTGGCGGTATGTGTATATGTGTAGGGGGACATCGTGATTACCCCCAGAACACTGTTACAGCGCCGACTGCGCTCCTTCCGCTGGTCATACCAACGGAAGTGGCAGTGATTGGCAATTGTTGCTGCAATGTCTTAGACTAGGGGAGTGTGGCGGGATGGTGTATGATTCTGAAGGTGAAGTTGGAATAATCCATTTTACCCGGATGTCGGTCCTAGCGCGGTACCTAGCACACGGTACACGATACCGATGCTATAGAAAGAGGAATGCGGAGGAGGAAAGCCTCGAATCCGATGCCCCATCTGGTGTCTCCGGTCATCTATTGCTATCATCATCCATTTTGACGACTTTGTTATCGTTCCGGCGGCAGATTGCGTCGGAACTGTCCATCGACGAGATCCATTGCTTATCTGTCGCACATCTCGCTTCCCTAATTCTTTACTACCTACTCTTCGTCTCTTTCATCGTTTCAAACTACCTCGTAGTTAGAATGAGACGTTCATTAAATTGACTTTCCCAATGTCTTGGGACATCGGGTTGGAACGATAGGAACGATATTTGCGTTCGATGAAGCGGGTGAGACCGATATGGCTATATTGTACTTCATCTACAGCCTTCTGAATGAGACGTTCGTTAACTTGACACATGTGACTCAAGCTTCTGAGTCTAAGTGCGCAACGCATTCTCTACCTTCCTTCCTCTAGGATATGCGAATAGTATTCCTTTTACTTTTCTTCTTCGTTATGGCCAACTTCAAATGCACCAGCTGCAAGACAGACTGCAAGTCAGCTGGAGGGTTAACCAAACACAAGAGGCTGAAGAAAGAATGTCGTGTATTGTTGATGCCTGTTCTAGCACCCAAACGCGCTGAAGGATCGAAGGTTGCTAGGACGGTTGGAAAGGATGTTACTGAAGAAGACTGGGAAGATATGAATGAGGTTTGTGTCTTCAATATCTACCTGACTAGACCTGATACTTCCGCTTCTTTAGATTGTAGCCGATGCAGTTCCTCAGTTTGCTCCTCCTGACCCACCTGTACTTGAAAAAATAGTTCTGAAGCCTTCGAGGACTGGTAGAACACGCTATTTACCTGCTGTTCTCAGAGACAATCTTCCGTCTCTTTCCCGTGCTATGCCTACAACTTTTCAGGTAGAGCAAAACGGTGAAGAGGAACAGGAAGAGGCCATCATTCCTGTTGCTTCTCCTGTTATGAACACTTCTCCTTCTCCTTCTCCAGCACCTCAGGCTCCTCCAGTTACCTATGTCTCAACAAAACCTGACGAATATGGCATGTACCGTATCTATCCCGAATGTCCTGCTGCTATACCCGATGAAGAGGTTCCTATTGTCGATATCTGCGAGGGTGCCGGATTTCCTGTCTTACCTCCAGCTAATCCTCTCCGCAGTCTTGGCTCAGCTATTCAGTCCGCCACGCGCTCTGTAGGCACAAACTTTATTGCTCCTTTCAAAAATATCACAGTCTTCCGTCTCATGTCCTGGTGGTATAGTGGCAACCAGGCAAAGTCAATTGCTGATCTTGATGATCTTGTACACAACGTTATCAATCCTCCGGAGTTCAGAAAGGAACATCTGGACAGGTTTAGCACTAACAGCGTTCTCAAAGATATGGATGAATTCGAGCCAGATGACTCTCCATTTCCTGCAAAGGATGGGTGGATCGAGACATCTATCAGAATTCCAGTCCCCTGCACTGGCGTCAAGCAAAAGGAGGAAGACGCTCCAATGTTCGAACTCAAGGGCATCTATTATCGAAAACCATTAGAGATCCTGAAGTCAACATTTCAATCCCCTGAAACCAGCAAAACATACCACTACACTCCGTTTGAGCTACACCAGCAGCACCAACCCGCCACTCCTCAGGATCCAAATCCTCCTTCAACACGTCTTCATTCTGAGCTGTACAATTCGGAAGCTTGGCTTGATGAACATAATCGAGTTGGCAGAGAGCAATGGGAACAGCGCTCTGATGACAACACGCCTAATGCATTGGCGGGTATGATGGTCTGGTCAGATGCTACAAAAGTTGGGACTTGGGGAGATGAATCAATGTGGCCCATATATCTCTATTTCGGAAACCAGTCGAAATATGAACGATCTAAGCCAACCGCCTTTGCTTCTCATCACTTGGCCTATATTCCTAAGGTATTGTTCTCTCTGTTTCATGTTCATTAATATTTTAAGATTTCTCTTAACTTAGCTTCCGGATAACTTCAACGACTTTTACGAAGATCATTATGGCCAGGCACCAACCGCCGCAGTTCTAACTCATGTTCGTCGAGAAATTCTCCAAGGTGTTTGGGATGTCATCTTGGATGAAGATTTCATGGACGCCTATGAAAACGGTGTGGTTCTCAAGTGTGGTGATGGTATTCTCCGACGAATTTTCCCTCGTCTTTTCACGTATTCAGCAGACTATCCCGAAAAGTGAGTAATCAGTTCTACATAGACTCTATGTCCCAAGTACTCATCGTTTTCAGAGTAGCTTTGGCCTGTATCAAATGTCTGGGTGACTATACATGCATTCACTGCTTGACAAAAAAGGATCGGATTCACCAACTTGGAACAAGGAGGGATGCTAGTCGACGAGAAACCAAAGCTCGGGAGGACACTCCACAGCGTCAACGCACCATTCATTCTGTTCGGCGGTGGATCTTTTGATGCTGGATATAGTGTTGCTAGCAAAGCTATTGATGCTTTCCTTCATGCAGCATCGTGGACTGCGATTCGTGTGAGTTCTGGTCAATATTTCTTTATTTAATATTGAATTATCTTTAGAATACCTTTTCAGACCGTTTCTTCAAATTTGGTTTCAACTTCTATGATATCCTTGTTCCAGACTGTCTGCATGAAATCGATCTTGGTGTCTGGAAGGGTGTACTCATTCAGCTGATACGGATATTGACTACTATTGGCAGTGATTCGGTCCAGGAAATGAATCGACGGTAAGTAAATATCCATTTAACTTTCACAGCTTTCTTAAACATGTCCTAGATTTCGAAACATTCCAACTTTTGGCCGAGACACAATACGTAAAATCTGCAAGGATGTATCTCTGATGAAAAACCTAGCGGCTAGAGATTATGAGGACTTTCTTCAGGTGCGTCTCAGCTTTTAGCTAATTATTCATTCTGCTAACTGCTGAACAGGTTTCTTTACCAGTCTTTGAGGGTCTTTTCCCTACCGAGCATGACAGTGAAATCCAGGACCTTCTTTTTGATCTTAACGCCTTTTCAGCATTTGCAAAACTCCGTCTCCACTCGGATATCTCTATCGACATGCTCAACAATCATATTGTTGAATTGGGAAAGTCTGCACGAACATTCAAAGACCAAGTTTGTGAGGAATACGAGACGCAGGAATTACCCAAGGAAACCAATGCTCGCCAGCGCCGGAAAACCAAAAACATGAATAATTCAAATTCCAGAAAACGCAAAGGTGGTGAAGATGAACCACGAATCAAAACATTCAATATGAACACTTACAAATGGCATGCACTTGGACACTATCCTCGCTTTCATCCGACTTTTTGGGACAACAGACAACTATTCTACCATGATTGTAAGTTTATGTTCCAAATTCTCCACATTTTCCCTGACTACAATCCAATAGGGTGAACTCGAGCATCGTCGACTCAAACGCTTTTACAGTCGGACTAACAAGACGTTTCGTTACACCCGTCAGGTTACCAACCATGAACGGCGTATTCGGCTTATCCATGCCATCAAAGCTCAGGGCAAAGCTGAAGCTGAAGCAGTTGCAGCTAAGGCCACAGCTGCGAGTAGCTCATCCTCATCATCCACTCCAGCCACCACCTCCTCTGATGAAGACCCTCGTGTTGCGTTTGAATATTCTGACCCGATTTTGCCAACTGAACCCTCCCAACACTATCAAATCTCCAGCGACACCTCCAATTATGTTAATATACATAATTTCATGAACAAAAATCTTGGCGATCCAGCAGTAAAGGTGTGTAATATTCCAAAGTTTGAGCTTGTGTTTGCTTTTTATTGATAGATCTTTCAAGTCATTTTTGAAGAGGCTTAAAAACCACCTCTATGCCCGTCTTGCTAATATTGACGAGTTGGATGTCACCAGTGCACAACGACATGATATTGATATTCAGTTAGGCCGTCTCTACAAACACAAGATTATCCGGGTCAACTACACCTCGTATGACCTACGCCGTTGCCAAGACTCTATTAATCCTCGCACTCATCCTGATATCATGGTCCTATCTTCTGATCTTGACAATGATCATCCATACTGGTATGCCAGAGTTGTTGGTATCTACCATGTCCAAGTCTCGTATAAAAACGGACCCATTCAACAGATGGACTTTCTCTGGGTTCGTTGGTTCAGTCTTGATGATGCATTTGAGTCTGGGTGGAAGGTGAAGCGTTTGCCCCGAATTGGGTTTATCGATGGTAGTGAAGAGTGTGCGTTTGGCTTTCTGGACCCATCATATGTGGTGCGGGCAGTTCATCTCATCCCTGCTTTTCATCTTGGTTGAACAACAGAAATTATGGGCCCGTCGATCTCACGTCTACCATCAGAGAATGATGAAGATTACTGGAGATACTATGTTGGTTTGTTCGTAATATTTTATTTCTTATGTTAACACTTTACTAACTGGGATTTCTAGCTTTTCAGATCGTGATATGGTTGTTCGTTTCTGTCCTGGTCTTATTCTTGGTGCTCACCGTCCCGAAATCCCTTCTGATCTGGACATTCAGGCACTACAGGAGGACGGTGATCTCAGTGATGATAATTCTGACATTGAATTAGTGGACGTTTCGGAGCCAGTACTCTGTTCTGACAGTGACCCAGAGATAGAGGAGGAGAATCAAGAGGATGAGCTGATGGACTACGGGTATGGTGAACTCTCAGACTGGGAAGATGAAAATGAGCCAGGTGAAAATGGTAACCTAGGGCCTGAAGATGGTGAGGAGCCTATTAACAACGACATGGATATTTTTCGTCAGGAAGGTTATGGAGTTTTTATAGTATTCAAAAATTCTACATGTATCTTCAACTTGTACATTCCTGTAATTGACCAGGCCTGATGTCTGTGTCTGTATTTAATAATTCAGAATGGCTGAGCATATACATTACTGTACTTGAAGATTCAAAATGTCTGAGCATGTAATGCTCTGCAAAGACAGCCCAGGCTGTTAATTTTACACATTATGTAGCCCATGTACAGCTACTCCAGTAGGTGCACATTTTACAGACTGACAGTACATCTACAGAATACTCATACTGTTCAAGCCTTTACATGTTCAAACATGATGTTTAAATTTATCAGTATGTAGTGTCCTGTAACAGGCCCTAACATTCTGGGTCACTATGGTACATGCACTGACATCCTGGCATCACCTGTAAAGGCGCTACAGGACTTTTGGGTTTTGCTGATGAAATGGGCCGATCCGGAACGTCTTTGAAAACGCTAGTAATAGTAGGTGTGGGTGGGTGGGAGCTGAAAAATATTGACTGGGCTGGGCGGATTTCGTACGCGACGATGAAGGTGATAAGAAGCGCTTATCGCTGTCAGCCGATGATGCCGATTCTCACGTCTGCCTATCTTATCCTCCAATAAGCGCCTGTAGCACTTATCTCGGAATTTGCAACTGCTAAAAAGGCGACGTGTAACGTGGAGACGCCGATGAGACGACAAACGTGACTGTACGTGCTAACATCCGACGTGGGTCTACGATTTTCCTTTTTCGGACATATCTGGCTACTCTGGTCAGTTCCTCTCACAGTCCGAAGCGGATAATTCTTCCTTTTATGGACATATCTGAGTGTGGTGGTTATAGATCTTCCCTTTTTTAGAAATATCTGACGATCTCACAGAGTTGTGTGGTGGTCAGAACTTCCTTTTTTGGGAATACCTGGAATATTTTTGAATAACAAAAGAGGCGTGCTGCGAGTGCTTCAACACGTGAAGAATGAGACGCTGGAGAGACAAATTCCGGTGCAAATACACTCTTTTCGCCTCGCCTGTACTAGCCAAGGTAGACATCCAGGACTTCTTGGAGGTCAAAATCGCGTCTACCTCCAGTGAAAACTGCCCAGTTTGTGGACAAAAAAAAATCATCGATGCTAGTTCAGAGCTGGTAGTCTTGGTTGCCTCATGCACGCTGACAAACTACTGGTGGACCTCTCGGAATGTTGATTTAGATGGGAAAAGACGTCCAGCGAACTTGGAGTTCGGGCAATGGTAAGAGAGAAGACCCGAAGATGAGTCAGAGATTCGGTAAGTCCTCTTGCTCTCTCAGGTTTTGTTTGATTCACTAGTTTTCTCTGTACTATTTTCGGTTGTTCTGTTTGTTTGTCGTCCTTATTTCTTTGTTTCCCCCCCTTTTGTCTCCTTTTTTTTCTCCTTCCAAGAACTGACCCAAATCTTGTCCTTCCCCCAGTACGCAACAGCGACTGACCCCAATCCTTGCTCAGACAAAACTTTGCCGACAAGCTCAAACCCCTTCTGCCTTGGTACACCGGTACACCCGCATACCACCTGTCTCGAAAACCAGCTATACATGCAACACACCGGTAACCGAGTGGTTTATGCCCACGACGACGTGCAGTCTTGAATCCAATTTTGAGGTGTTCTGCTGCTGTATCTGTCGCCGGGAAGCCTGCGGGAAAGGCGGGGGTGGTGATACAGTTCTCTTATTTTGAGATGTGAAGGAGGCGGGCAACAGCAAGTCTGGTAAGTTTCGATTTCACTTGTTTTGCCTTTCACTTTCCGATATCTTGTTCGTTCTCCATTCCCCTTCTCATTTTGGACTCCTTCGTTGGTCTCGTTCCCATTGCACCGCGTCCGGGTCCCGCAATCCCATTGCCCGTTTACGCGTACTGTGCCTGTACTTCATCTAATATCAATGTCCATTTTGCGCTTACATTCCTCACTGTCCGGTGTTTCCTTCCTATCGCAAATCTGCTTCCACCCTTTAGCATTCTCGTTCTATTACTGTTGTGAAAAGCAATACGAGTATTAACTCCCCAGAGCATCTTCCGTTTGTACCACTGAAAACCTCTCGAATCCGTCGATCTCCTCAAGAACTGACTGAAATCCTAGTGCTGTAGTCCGAGTCGATGGCATGAGCTAAAGAAGACAGAGACTTAGCTGAAGTTTTATAGTCGTTAGCGTGATAGATCGCCAAGTCAGATGGAGTGACACACCTCATAGTACAGACCAACCTTGGCCTAGGCCCATTTTCTTCCGAGCCACCTCATTGGCTCCAAGAGTGTACCACTATCATAACGACAAGGTATTTACATTCCCGTGCTGATAACACTAGTTATGGGGTCCGCTTTGAGCCGCTTCCTTCGCTTCGTTCATGGCCCGTGCCGCCCTAGCTTCCAACATGTTTACGACGGGCTTGGCAAGGATGTGACAGTGGCATGGGATATTAACCGGGCGGAAGGGAGAACGTGGAGAACGTGATGGAAGGCAGTGGCAAACAGGTGCAAACCGGCGCCCACATGGTCATGAGACTCATTGATGCGAACATTTATTATAAAAAGGCGTTCTCCTTGTCTCCACTAAGTCGTTCCATCTTTCCCCCGTCCCTTTGCCTTCCCTTTGACATCAGATATTCAAACTTCCTCTATTAAATATTTCTTTCTCGATAACGATGTCCGATAAACCCAAAAAGGGTAGTGTCACAAAGTTTTTGGGGCGGTTGTCAGGCCGGAACAGGCATACTGATACTGCTGCACAATCAATGTTTCATCAAGCTCACGATTTTCAAATTACTGGAAGTCAGTTCATGAGCATTCAAGGAGACTACTACAGTATGTGAATCTGCTGGTTGCTTGCCCTCCCAATATTAATATACAGCGTTTAAGAAAATGAAAGTGAAGGCTACAAGGTATACAGTATCTACTCTTTTCGAGAAGAGTATGATCGAACACTATCCAGGAAATGCTCATAAACAAGCTACAATACTCGCCGGAGGCATTTTACGACGCAGATAATGGCATAGACCATGCTAAATCATCTTGCACCCCAGGTACTCGAGTTGAGATTTTGAGAAAAAATTGGGGAATGGATTGACCAGCCACAAAACATGGGTGCACAAGGGTACTGGCTCTGTGGTATGGCTGGAACAGGGAAAAGTACCATTGCAAAATCAGTCTGTGAGATGACTGCAGAAAAGCAGCTACTGGCAGGATCATTCTTCTGTTCCAGACAGATTCCAAGCTGTAGCAAGTATCAAAGGATCATTCCAACCATTGCTTATCAGCTTTCACGGTTCTCTCCTATTTTTGATGAAGCTCTGAAAGAAGAGCTAAAGGAGAATCCAGACCTGGCCACAAAATCTCCAAAAATGCAGATTGATTTGATTGTTAAGCCATGGAAGAAAGTTGTCAGGTCAGACCTGCCAGGGCCTGTAGTGGTTATTGATGCACTGGACGAATGCCCAGGAGTAAATGTGGTTTTGAAAGCTTTGATTTCAGCTATTACAAGAAATTGTTTGCCTGGGCTCAAATTCTTCATAACCAGCAGACCAGAGAAAGATGTTTCTGAACACTTCACCACCCCACTTCAGAGCTTGCAAATTGCAGGATTTTTCTTGCATGATGTAGAGATAGATGTGGTGGAAAGTGACATTAAGATTTTTCTCCAAGAAAAACTCAGAAAAATCTCAATATCAGAAAATGATATCAAGGTGTTAGCTAAAAGATCTGGGAAATTATTCATTTATGCTGCAACAATGGTGAAATGGATCACCACCAGACCAGGACTGGTTAAACAAAGATTAGCATGGGCTCTCAGTCTCACAGAATCTTCAGATCCCAGTCAGACCAAGGCTCTGGATGAGCTGTATGATGCTGTTGTCAATAATGCCATTCCCAGTTCAGATGAAGTTTCATATGATGTACATGTAATGTATGTGAGAGTATTGCACACAGCAATCACAGTCGGACAGCCAGTCTCTTGCAAAGTGATTGCCAAATTGTTGAATTGCGAATTGGATCTTGTAGAAGAGACCATATCAAATCTTGAATCTGTTCTTTATATAGTTGAACAGGATCAAGCTGTCTATATATTTCACGCCTCTTTTGCCGATTATTTATCAAATCAGAGGCGTGCTAAGGAGCTATACTGTAATGTAACACTGCACCACACATTGCTGAGTGATGGATGTTTCGCAGTTATGCAAAGACTGGGATTCAATATGGCTAACCTGCCATCATCATTTATACCTGATAAAGATGTCCCTGATATTCAAAATAAAATTGCAGATGCAATTGATGATAGTTTGCATTATTGCTGCACATACTGGGGATATCATTTGGGGCAATCATCCCGGAACGACACAGTCATTGAAAATCTGAGAGAATTTTTGAGTAATAAAGTAATTTATTGGATTGAAGCAATGAGTTTGCTCGGAGTCAGCAATAAAAGAGAATATTGGGAGAAAAGGAACTGGGAACTATGTCTGCAGGTTCTGAAATCAATAGAAACTTTATTGCAGGGGGAAGATTTCCTAAATATTGTGGCAGATGTAAGCAGGATCAAGGAAATTGTGGAAACTTTTACTTTTAGTAGTGCCAATGGCATGACACCACACTTGTACCTGAGCATCCTTCCTTTCTGGGCTGACAGACTAACAATGTTAGGGAGATTAAAAAAATACTTTGAAAGTAAAAAACCAAAGAGGAGGCTCACAAGTGGGGAAATGGACCACAGAATCAAGAGTATTGGGAATCAGCATTTCACCCAATGGAAGAATAATTGTTTCTGGATCTGACGACAAGACAATAAGATTATGGAATGCTCAAACTGGAGAGGCCATTGGTGACCCATTTAAGGGCCATACAAAGGGGGTCAAGTCTGTAGCATTCTCTGCTGATGGCAAAAGAATTGTTTCTGGATCTGATGACAAGACAATAAGATTATGGAATGCTCAAACTGGAGAGTGCATTGGAGGGCCTTTCCAGGGCCATAGAGGCAGGGTCTGGTCAGTTGCATTCTCTCCTGATGGTGAAAGAGTTGTGTCTGGATCTGAGGACCGCACAATAAGATTGTGGAATCCTCAGACTGGAGAGACCATTGGTGAACCATTCCAAGGTCATAGAGAGGGTGTTACCTCTGTGGCATTCTCTCCTGAGGGGAAAAGAATTGTTTCTGGATCTGGTGACCAGACAATAAGGTTGTGGAATGCTCAAACTGGAGAGTCTATTAGTGGGCCCTTCCGGGGCCATATAAACTGGGTCAACTGTGTAGGATTTTCTCCAGATGGAAAAAGAATTGTTTCTGGATCCGATGACTACACGTTAAAACTGTGGGATGCTCTAACTGAACAGGCCATTGGTCAGCCATTCCATGGCCATACAGACGGGGTTTGGTCTGTGGCATTCTCTTCTGACGGACAAAGAATTGTTTCTGGATCTGAAGACCATACAATAATGATTTGGAATGCCGAAACTGGAGAGTCTATTGGTGAGCCATTCCAGGGCCATATAGATAGGGTCTGGTCTGTGGCATTCTTTCCTGATGCAGAAAAAATTGTTTCTGGATCTGATGACAAGACAATCAGATTGTGGAATGTTCAAACTGGGAAATGCATTAGCGAAACATCCGAGGGCCATACAGGCAGGGTCTGGTCTGTTGCAATCTCCCCTGATGGTGATAGAATTGTTTCTGCGTCTGAGGACAACACAATAAGATTATGGAGTGCTCAAACTGGAGAGCCTATTGATGGGAACTTTCAGGGCCATACAGCCAGGGTCTGTTACGTGGCATTCTCTCCTGATGGGAAAAGAATTGTTTCTGGATCTTCTGACAAGACACTAAGATTGTGGAATGCTCAAACTGGAGAGGCCATTGGTCAGCCATTCAAGGGCCATACAAAGTGGATTAGGTCTGTAGCATTTTCTCCAGGTGGAGAAAGAATTGTTTCTGGATCTGATGACAGCACAATCAGGTTGTGGAATGCTCAAACGGGAGACTCCCTTGGTGAGCCATTCCAGGGCCATACAGGCAGGGTCTGGTCAGTTGCATTCTCTCCTGATGGTGAAAGAATTGTTTCTGGATCTGCGGACCACACAATAATGTTGTGGAATGCTCAAACTGAAGAGGCCATTGGTGAACCATTCCAGGCCCATAGAGAGGGTGTTACCTCGGTTGCATTCTCTCCTGATGGTGAAAGAATTGTTTCTGGATCTGGTGACCAGACAATAAGATTGTGGCATGCTCAAACTGGAGAAGCCATTGGCGAGCCATTCCAGGGCCATGATGACTGGATCAACTCCGTGGCACTCTCTCCTAGAGGAGAAATAATTGTTTCTGCATCTGATGACAAGACAATAAGGGTATGGAATAGTCACACTGGAGAAGCAATCGGTGAGCCATTTCAGGCCCATGGAAAGGCGGTCACCACTGTGGCATTCTCTCCTGATGAGAAAAAAAATTGTTTCTGGATCTGCAGACAAGACAATAAGATTGTGGAATGCTCAGATTGAAGAGGCAATTGATGAGCTATTCCAGCGCCATACCAGTAGGCTCTGGTCTGCAGCATTATATTGTGATGGCAAACAAGTTGTTTCTGGATCTAAGACCAAGACAAGTGTGGTACATAAGTCTGGGAGTAATTTCAATTCAACTCATTCTGCCACCACATTTTCATTTCTATCTTCCCCTTGTAAGACTCTACTTTTTCTCTCAAAATACTTTTTACTTATCTGGTCCCTAGTTTATTTGTGGAGATTGAATCAAGATGGCTGGATTGATTTTCCAGCTGTCCATAATCATATTCTTTGGATTCCAGAGCAGTATAGGAGAAATCTCGTGGCTCATGAAACTTCGGTCATTATCTCAGCAGAAGGTTTTAACCGTGTCTCTTTTCAAAACATAGTTTTTGGAGATAACTGGGCAAAGTGTTGGTCGGAAGACTAAGTTTATATATTGTACAATTGGTAGTCATGCTCGATTAGTCAATACAGTTTGATGGCTTGATGGAATTTGCAATAAAATACTTAACTAGAAATTATGTTACTGCTGGGTATCTGTTCATGTATAAGCTAGAAGCGGTCAGTGAGCAATTGAGATAATCATCATCAGCAAAATGTGGGTGAGCTGGCGCCGTTGTCATGCACTATACAGCCGTTTCCAGCGGCTCCCAGTGGCCCCCAGCGCTGTACAGTGCCGGAAAGCGGCTTCCCGTGCACCCACGTTTTGCTGATGATAATAGTCAATGAGTATATGGCTGTCTAATGTAGTTACTGACTCGTTGATCAATGCAATCAAAATGCAATGGAAACCGGTGTGAAGCAGGAAGTTCCATCGACAGTACCAACTTCACCTAAGAGAAGAGTTTGGATGCAGTTCACCGTAGGGGAGCAGGTTTACTCACCTCCGTTGATGGCAATTGTGAAATTAGCATCTTGCACAGAAACATGAAACATCAGGATACACAACTGCTGGAGTTGAAGAGGCCGGTGTTGGTGTTTCTAAGAGAACTCAAGTATCCCGCAACAGTGTTAGCTTGGTAAGAGGGACAAACAAGCAAAAATGTTGGAGAAACCACCACCAGAGAAAGATGCGCTGGTCTCCTCTTCACCTTGAGTAGCACTGACAGAAGCTGGAGAAGAATCAGAAGTTTAGAAAGCATCCAACAATACAACAGGACAACCTACTAAGGAAGGGGCATCCACTAAGGAATGTTGGGATCAATGTCAAGCAATTTTGTGATTGGCTTCCAGACTTCCTTGAACCTTAATAAGTAATAGTTAATCTTTTGTATAAGCTTCAAATCAGCAAAGATGCACCACACCACCGTCGCCTTCATGTTATTTGTAAACAATCATAATCATCAAAAACTCCATGAGCTTACTTACCAGATGAGAAAATGATAATCATTCCTCAGGTCCCTATTATAGACACCTTATGTTGGCATTATCGATCAAACGGCAGAATTTGCCAGCACATACCTGCAACCATGGCAGGACTGATTTCATGCTCATTGGCGCCGAAGAGTTAGTTGAAGTATCAATCACCCAATGCACCTGGTAGTATAGTAAGAACCTGCAATTAGGTATATCAGTATCAGCAATCCTGGTGTTGACCAGTTTGATTCACAAAGGGGGATGAAGATAGAGAGCTGATAGTCCAGCTCGCCAATTTCATTGAATAGCTGGTGGTTGACGTTGAAGAGAGATTTGGCTGTGCATATGGGGGCAGAGAACCCCAACCATTCACCGAATGCACCTGAGGCAGCAGTATTCTTAACACTGTTGTTCATCAACCAGGAAGTGACTGCTTGTACTTGGGCACATGGAAAGTAATGGTCCACCACTGTTTTGCTTATAACTATTGAACTAATTCATATTTTTACTGAAATCAAGTTATGGACTTGTTCTACACATTCAGTACAACCATGTCTGAACCATGAAATAGAACTGTTCTGTGAATTAGTTGCCATATTTAGCTTGTTATGAAATTGACAAAATGCTTCAAAACAGTGCAGCAATAAATACCAGTTTTTTCACTTCCAGTTCCTCACTGATGGAAAGCCATATATTGGAAATGGGGAAATCCATTTTGCTCATAATTTTTGGTTGAGAATGTGATCTGCTATAAGAAGTTAAAGTCAAACTGGGATAAACTTTATCATTTATTTATTGGAAGAAATTCCCACACTTTCCTACTTATGAATATGCGGAACTGAGAGGTTCTATCCAGTAGATTAGGCCTATAACTTGATTCATGCAAAACTATGATGTCCTTGTAGAGAAACTTACTGTTTTCTGTTGAAGAGACACAATAGGACCATGACTTTCTGTGTGCCCAAGTACAGCATCAGAGGTGGGACCTGCAAAGTCTTTCATAGCTTAGATGCTTCTTGTTAATTGGCTTGGTTTGTACTGGTATGTGAAAGGCACTAGAAAACAACCTAACAAATACAAGACCGCGCCTAACCAGACTATCAATTTGTTTAAAGGGAGCAAGGCTGGGTTGTCAAAGGTTCCCCCAAGAAAGTTAAGATATCGAATGTAAGATGATACACCAGCCAGTGTAGTGAAACAACTGAACTAGCGTAGTACGACAAGGTCTAGTAAGTTCTATGAACTGAACTAGCGTAGACTATCATCTAAGTTGTGCGCGTATATGTCCAACTGAAAACCCAAATAACCAAATAACTGTGTGTGTGTGTGTGTGTGTGTCCAACGATAACCAAAACCAAAACCAATACAATGCAACTAGGACACTCCTGGGCAAACTCTGGCTCCAGCTAGCGTAACGCCGTAACGTCCCTGACCAAACTCTGGGTCAAGCTACAAAACTGTAAGTGAACTTGATCACTAGGAACTTGTACCACAATCTTAGTGGCTCGCTAATACTTGTTAAGAGCTAGCTAAGGAACCCTCACTCTGGAGCCGAATAATTCCTTACTAGAAGCCATCCCCTCTAAGGAAGCAACTAGATTTATGCAAAGGAGAGTGAACTTAATCACTAGGAACTCATACCACAATCTTAGTGGCTCGCTAATACTCGTTAAGAGCTAGCTAAGGAACCCTCACTCTGGAGCTGAATAATTCCTTACTAGAAGCTGTCCCCTCTAAGGAAGCAACTAGATTTATGCAAAGGAGAGTGAACTTAATCACTAGGAACTCATACCACAATCTTAGTGGCTCGCTAATACTCGTTAAGAGCTAGCTAAGGAACCCTCACTCTGGAGCCAAATAATTCCTTACTAGAAGCCGTCCCCTTTAAGGAAGCAACTAGATTCACGCAAAAGATCTAACTCAATCTCAAGCGGGGGCAAAAGCTGTTACAAAGCTTCTATTACACCAATCCAAACTTTATAGGATAGAATATAATATTAACTTTGAAGAGAAAGCTAGACTCCGTACACGCCCTAAACAAATGCCCAGTTACGGTGTTGATTGACTCGGTACTTTTAAACCAGGGGGAATTAAGAGGACTAGCAGACTCCGGCGGTGAAGAGACCTTTGACTTTGTCACAACAGGTGGTTATGAGAGGTGGCAAGATAACTTGATTTATGAGATAAATACATCATGCTTATATACTGGGTCTTTACTAGTTTAATATGAAAAGAGATGAAACAGAGTCGGAGAGAAACAGAGTACAATGGAAATTCGAGAAAGAGGAATTTAGCTAAGAAAGGAAACTCTAGCCTGGACATATTGTACATTTATCTAGAAAACTGTCCCAATTTAAGTACGGTCCCGATTTGGGTATCAAAGTAAAAGAAATTAAAATGTGCTAACATATTCTGGTCCTTGTGGAATCTTGTACCGCAGATAACTGTTTCTTCCATCCGATGTTTCATGGCTCCACACAGGTACGTGTCCGCATGTTTATCCTCAAGGTCGTCTGGTAGGTTTGAGCAAGTCCAGCTCAATCCCTTTAAGATAATAACATCTCCCAGCGATAGTTCACTTCGCTAGCTTTGAGTAGATACCAAGAACCCCAGAGATATGTGTGCTAGCACAATGCTCAGAGTTCGTGGATTGTCAGAGCTGTGGCTTGGCGATAGCCTATCCACTGTAAGATCATTGGGTTCATTGCAGTAGGACTTTCCTAGTCAATAGTCGGCTGATAATCAAATATCAAATTCGCCTAGCTTAATCATCTAGCAGCTGTGCCGCATTGCAACCCAACTAGTCATCGTAACATGTTAAGATCTTCCTTCCAGTCCGTAAGGCGATCATAGATCTTATCCTCTGGTGTCCGTCTTTCCGCTAGCGCAGTACGAGGATTGCATTCCCCTTCTGATGCCCTCCCTGGGTAACGCCGCCGCCAGTATTCATCCCACTTCAAGACATCCAAGTATGCGGATTCATGTATGCATTGGGGTGGGTAGAACTAGACTGACAATCTAGTGTTGATGTCTCTGGGCACCTCGAGTATCCTCGCTAGTTTAGTATCAGACTACACTTGTGGGCATATTGTCATGACTAACTGAGTATTATCGCTGAGATACTAAGCGTTAGCTACAGTTATCACATTCGGGCTCCATATAACCCTCTTATTGTCTGTGTAGCGCATATACATCGCCAAAATATATGGCTACAAGCCTAAGCGCAAAATCTGCGTATTATTGTACAATGCATAAGTTCAGAGTGGTATCGGGAATCAAGTAAGCGACATTTGCAAAATAAGCGCAGGAAGCTGACACAATTTGAGCATGGCCATCAAGCGAGCCTTGGGGATTCCAGCAGCCAAAGCGGCAACTCCAGAGGAATGACAACTTGCAATCACAGTAACTGCAATTTGAAGAGAGTAACAAATGGTTGAAAAAACCTCCATATGTCTCTTGGAAAGGAAGATACGCAATCTGTTTGATAGTTGCTTTGAGCTCAGCAGATGCTTCTTATTGCACTTGAATCATTGTAAAGAAGTTTTGGGTCACTGGCCAGAGGAGCAACATGGTATTTGGATAGGTAGGTCAAAGCGAGGCAGCAGACATTTATATTTCTTTGTGGAAAAAGTCAACTATCAACTGTGAACCAGCCAAGCACTCCAAACAGTGTCTGTTCCCGATAATGGAGGATTGACAGAGGCTAGGGTGTGTTGAATGCATAACCATGGTTTCTGAGACTGGGGTGTTACAATGTAGTGGGCAGAAGAGGCTGAGCTTGTCGGAAAAGTGGGGCTTATGCAATTGCGCATCTAAAGAAGGACAAGATAGGAGATGGAAGTTAAAAAGGAATTTCTCAAAAGAAAGACAGAAGAGTACAAAGGAAACAAGGAATGACAGCAAAGCAAGAGAGCTGACAATAGCACAACAAATAGACATCAAACTAAGAGATAGAATGGAAAATGAACAGGAGTTACCAAGCTTTAACTGAGTAATGGATGTACATCAGGGACCCTGGGTCTTAAATTACCATATTTCTCCAAGCTTTGTCCAAATTCTTTGCCAGATGTCTTCTTTCCTATCAGAATCAGCAGCTGACGGTCATCCAAGTTGGTCTCCACTGATGACAATACTTTGAGGAGATGATGCTGTCCATCATACTTACCGCCAAAGTTTTATGCAGAAGCAGTGACAGTGGCAGGACTGATGATCCAGTCATACAGGATTTCAGGCATATACTGCTCTGAATCACCTTTGACAATGTCCATGATGGCAATGAATTGATGCATCAGAGTGAGTAGAATCACAGGATAGTCAATATTGCTGTGCTTGTTGTCTTCAAATGCCCCTGTTGGCAGAGATGTAGACAAGGAGAAAGTTCCCAGTTTTGTGGTGCTGGTGAACGTTAATGTGCATAATGTCCAGATCAATTGAATGGACCGCAGCCACCACATGATCTATCTTATTCCCCCAGTCACATCTTTATCTGTTCCTAGACAAAAAGTCATCAATACCAATACAGGTTTCCCCATTCTTGTCTTTGGTAGTTGTGGTTGTATCATGAACATTGTCAAGCCTCACCCACACGGCCTGTTTCTTCCAATAGGAAAGTGAAGTCCTGGTCCACTGGTCGAAGATGAGTAAGTCCTGTTCATTTTTTCATTTTGTACTGTTGGTGTTGGTTGACTGGTCACCTGACTTGCTTCTTCATTGATATCCCCCTACCCTTTGTCTTCCTTTTGATAGATTCCTTTTTTGCCTTTCAAGAATTGACCCCAATCTTGTTCTTCCTTAGATAGGCAATGACCCAACTTTTCTGAGAAGCTCACCTTTTCTGCCTATTACATTGATACACCCACATCCATCAGGAAAAGTACCCCTAAACTTAAGGCGGCTAAAGGCCACTTAAGGTGTAGAAGCCAACTTAAGTGGCTCTTGGCTGGTAAGGTACTCCCGTGACTCAATCAAAGGTTCACACTATCACTCTGTCTGAAGTCACCATGATTGACTGGAGATTGACTTGACACAACTCGGAGTTGCTGTCAAATTTGACAGGTTGGCCAAAGCGGTATTAGGCCTAAAATTGGCCTAAGGCATGTAACCATACATTTTGACATTTTGTACGTGTTATACAATGCAATAAGAGAGTTATACGGAGCCTGAGCATGATAGCTGTTGCCGAGGCAAAGAACTTAACAATAATACTCAGCGAGCCGTGAAGGTACGCCCACAAGCATAGCCTAGAGCCAAGCTAACGAGGATACCTGGGCTGCCCAGAGATGTAACGCTAGATCGTCAATCTAGTTATACCCAAGAGTGTATACTCTCTAAACTACAGGACATCTCGAAGCAGGATAAGTACTAAGCCAACGTGTTACTCGAGGGAAGGCATCACTTGCACTAAGACCCCCAACAAGCTATGTTAAGATGTGGACTTTACAGTCTGTAACAATGGACCAGAACAATCCCGAGGAAACCATAGAGGTCTATTCGCGGCACTGGTTGTAACCGTGAGGATGGTAGAAACATGCTTAGCGGTCCTATGGAAAGCTACGCACCAGGATAGCCTTGGCAAATTGAAGCATTTGATCTTAGAAATCATACATGTAAGGTCTTATCCATTAAAGCCGACTATCGGGAATCACTTGTACATACTCAGCGCAGTTGCTCGAGACTATCATAAGTGGTGTTGTTGGAAAGCTAGACAACAGGCCTTCTCGAGAGAATGTTAATCACACTCAGGATGGACAGAACTATCCAAGGAATAAAATGAAACTCACCCAAGGGAAACCAGGCAGCGAGTGATCATGAAGTGTAAAGGTACTCCTGACCCAGAGAATTGTGGAGTAATTGGAGAAACCTCGCTCGGATCAAAACACTCTAAAAACTATGTTAATCCTCATGAAATCATATTTTACCTCTGATATATACCCAAGAATGGACTATTTCTTTATTGTGTGTACCATATATAGGCTGGAGTTTCCTTTCCGAGCCAGATTCCTCTGTTCCACTCTCTTTCCGTCTCTCTCTGTATCTGTTTCATCCATTTTTTGTATTAAACTCTCTCTACTCAGTATATAAGCCAGACATATTTATTCAATAAGACAAGTTTCTTGCCCTCAACTTGACTGCTAAGACCAGTGCTCCGTAGAACATCCCAACGGGATCAGTAGCGTGATGCCTCCTGACTTGGTTATCTTAAGAAAGTAATAAACTTCATGCGCTTCGCAAAGTCCATTTATATCTTGATCGAATTTGGGTGTGTAGAGTTCTCTCAAACTCCAGATCAACTCAAATCTAGTTGCTTCCTTAGAGGGGACGGCTTCTAGTAAGGGATTATTTGGCTCCAGAGTGAGGGTTCCTTAGTTGACTTCTTCATGAAGTTAGACGAGCCACTAAGATTGTGGTACGGGTTCCTAGTGATTAAGTTCACTCACAATATCATAGCTTGGCCCAGAGTTTGGCCGAGGACTTTACGGCATCACAGCAGCTAGTGTCAGAGTTTGCCTAGGGTTGTTGACAAACCTCGAGATTACTATTCTAGCTAGAGCCAGAGTTTGCCTAGGAGAATCTTAGTTTCGTTGTATTGGTTTTGGTTTTGGTTAATTGATTTGGACAAACACATCTGGTTCCCTCGTACACTCGTACACCCCAACTAGGCTTCTCTCGACTTAGTTCTAAGAGTTGTCTAAGCTTAGTTACCCACGTTAGCGTTACAGTCTTGAGCCTGGAGCAGTCACGCGCGTACATCCGATATTACAAGACTTTCCCTTGGGGAATCTCTGACAACCCGCCCTCGCTCCCTTACATATCAATAGTCTGGTTAGGTGCGGTAGTGTTTTTGTTAGGTTGTTTTATAGCACCTTTCGCATACCTACATGTAAATACCCAAATAGCGGTAACCAGGGCAGCTCAAGTTGGCTTACATTCACTTAAGTTAGCTTGAGTCACTCCAAACGAGAATAGGGCAGTCCTAGTATTGCTTTCTCAGCTTTCATGGCTTATGAATATATCAAACAAAAGAGATGTCTAAAAAATGTGTATTTGATTCATTTCTATTTAAGGACAGTGCTACAGTAGTCAAAGAGGACTCTACAAAAGATTATGGACTGAGCAGTACATAAATGGTAGAAGCATGCAAGCAAGTAGGGATAGAATGTGTGAAGCGAGAAAGGTGAGACAGAGAGATGGAGGCATCAAGTGGTGTAATCCAATGAGCAGGGACAAATGAGAGTGACAGGCAAAGGGAAAGGACAGATGTGAAAGAAATCATCAGATAGGTGACCAACGGAAGTGAAAAAGTCTCACCTTATGCAACGAAACACAAAAAAAAAACACCTAAGAGAAAAAGTGCAGATGAACATAGGAACCAAGCACAAACAGCGTCAGAAACATACCACATTTTACAACAGGAAACCACTAAACCAGTGCAGTATCAGTGCGCAAACAGGATAGACATCACAAGAACTTACTGTAAGATAGCATGAAATAATGCAAAGGGAGAAACAATGAAGGGCTGACAGAGATGATGGAAGAGCGAGAGCAGGAGGATTGCCTGGGAACTGACACATATTAAGTCCAACATGACATGTGGTTAAGTCATAAGGGCATGTGACTTGATATTTGGGCGTGAGAGTCAACTTCTTTCTTCAGATGGTTGTGATCAACAGTGAGCACAAATAGCACCATATACTGGCCTCAAATTTAACCAAAGTGCTTAGGAAAGCATTAGAGAAGAGGGAAAGGTCATAGAAGTAGCAACAAACTGCAGTACTAAAAACATTGGCCAGAGTCCAAAAAAAGAAGTTGGATCCCAGGTGTTTGCAAAGTTATGCAAAATGATGAGCAGTGACCAATCTTTTTAAGCGCCCAGTGAGCAGCAAAGGGGCTTTAACAAATTGTTCATATCTTTGCCAATTCTGGTTAAATTTTGTTAATCCAGAGGGTAAAAAAATTGTATAGACACCCTCTAATGGCTCATACATAACTCATATGCAATTTCTCTTAATGTTCCACCTGCTCCCCCTCATCCCTAGGCCAAAATCGAGTTTTTTGTAAATTACCCATATGTTAGTCAATTCTAGTTCAATTTTGTTCTTTAAGGGCACGAATAAGTCTGGTATGGACCCTCTAAGGACTTGCATATGACTCCAATGCAGTTTTTCCTAGTGTTCCACCTCCTCCCCCTCATCCCTAGGCCAAAAGTGAGTTTTTTGTACATTACCCATATGTTAGTCAATTCTAAAGTTAACGCTCAGCCTGGCTGTGCTGCCAGCAGCGAGGGTTGCACATCGCTAGCACTGCCCGGCTGGCAGAGTGCTCCTTTTGGCCAAATAAACATAGGCAATAAAACTGAAAATCTTGACTGCCTAATAGGGTCCTATTATAACTTCTGTAAGTTGAATAACATTGAAACTATTAAGAAATATAGATTTAGTGAAATTTTAATAGACAAATTAAAAAGTTTAAACTGGGAGTCAGGTCAACTCAGGCTAACTTGAGTCAACTCAAAGTTGGGGCTTGAGTAGGCCTTATACTCAAGCCAACTCAATTTAACTTAAGTCAACCTGAAGTCTGCATATGTGCTTAAGTTAACTCAGGTTAACTCAAGTCAACCTGAAGTTGGTGCTTGAATTGGCCTTATACTTAAGTCAGCTCAGATTACTCAAGCCAACCTGAAGTTGGGATATGTGAAGCCTGTGCGTTGGATTGAGACCTCTGTAAGCCTGTAGTGGACGAGTCAAACGAGTATGGAGAAGGGTGAGCCGGTATCCTTGGCTCAAGGGTCAGGTTACTCGCCGAAAGGGAACTGTATCCCTAGATAGGGTCGCGTGACCCGGCAAAAGGGAGTCCACATTCCAGAGTACAGACTGCAGACTAGCAGCCAGTGAGAGTAGAGACTCGAGGGGAGAAGGAGGAGAAACCGAGACTGAAAGATGAAGGTAAAGATCAAGTTAAATCGTATTATCATGTGATCATAAAGTAAACATATCTAAGTGCCCAGGGCAGTATAGATAAGATAGTAAGTATCTACATAACCGTCACAGTGCCCTCCACTGTCCTTGGTGCTCAGATAGTAGCCTACATGTAGAGCTAGAAAGAAATCCTGTAATGAAGACATCATAATGGGTGGGTGGGGAGGGAAATTTCTGAAATGTACTTGCAGCTCCCTCTCACTGGAGTGAAGCTGCAATCAGTGCACATGCACATGGGAGCATAAGAGCTATATACTCTTACACAGTGCATATGCACTGAAGAGCTCAAGAGCTATAATGGATTAGGGGATCTGCAGAGGGGCCCACCTGATTGATGACTAGTAGACCTCAGAGTATCTGGAGGTGAGGGATGATCAACCCTTCTAGTCCATTCATGTGGTCAAGCTCTGGACTCCCTTGTAGTATACCCCTATACAGCCCACCACTTTTTTGCTGGGGAGTTCTTCATAATGGAAAAGGTGTGCAACCCAGAAGACTTCTCAGGAAAAAATTATCCTAACCTGTCAACCTAGAAGACTTGAGCATATGTAGTAGAATACAGAAGAGGTGGTGGAAGAACAATAGATGAAAAAGCAAGCCAAGGCTCATATAGAAGCTTGAGGTACTAATTCAAATCCAGACAAGCCTTTGTCAAAAGTCTCAATCATGTTGCGATGAGTCAATGAGTCAATGCCCCGACATTAACCTCATGTCTGATATGTGAACTAGACTTTGCATAAATGGCAAGTTCATGGCGGCTCGTAACTGGAGAGGCCATGGGGGTACCTATTGTTGTGTTCAGCTTTTAGTTCTTGTCTGTGTCAGGAACCTCGAGCAGTTGGGTAGAGGTGAAAGTTCCAGGACTTGAAAGAGAGGCAACTTAATCCGGGGACATCTATAAATATAGCCTCAAATTCGACGTGTTACAGAAAGAAAATGTGCTAGATGAGCACCACAACCATGCCAAAACATCCATTGTTGATTTTCCGAGAGGCCACATGGTGAGACTAGAGAGAGGATGACTGAAGGTTCGGTCCCACAGTTTTGACTTGGCATTATCTGTATGAGTCGAAATCAGATTTCCATTGCCAGAGTAAGGTGTTGTCGTTGGTGCTTTACTAGCTTTGGCCTTTTTGGTGAGGTTTAGCGGAATTGACAGAAAGGATGTAGTCGAGTTCAGCCCACAAGAGTCTATCAGAGGATGATTGAGGGACTCCAACGATGGAAGGACATGGATTCAACAAGATGCGGAAGAAACTCAAAAGGTGGAATACAAAATAGCATAAGGTCTGGGGCATGAAACAGCTCCTTTCCAATATGAGCTCCCAAAGACAACCTATAGATGACAGATGCCGCATGCTAAAAAAGCACTGCGGCATGTTTTCTGAATTCCTAAAGTCCCGCAGACCCCTCACCTTACCCAATAGTTAATGTCCCTATACATCAGATATAAATTCATAAATGAGGAGTGGCCATAAGAATCCTGATACCGAGAAGCAGGATAACGAGCTAGAATAGAATCCTAACTCTACCAACCACATCCAAAACATTCCTAAACCCGAATCTCTGAATTGACCTAAGAATCCTGGATGTGTGCCAAAGAGAACGGCAGGTCAACGAAGGAATCGAGAAGCTGTGGAAGTAGATGTTGAGTTGGGTCCGTGGTGTAGCAGAGCAGTTCGGGAATCAATGACTTGAGTGCTGAGGTTAGTAGCCAAGTGCTAGCAAAGCACTTTGGCACACAGCGACGCACAGTTCTGGGAACAGGTAAGCTAATGCTAACATGATGTTGCTCAGTCCAATTTCCTGTAAATCAAAGCATCAGATTCAAGGTAAAGGGAGAGGAGGTAGGAAAAGATTATGGAAATAGAAGTGAAGCAAAATGAGAAAGGGGGTTCCGACTTCAACAGACTACTCAGGGGCATCATGTGTCTTCGGACTTCCCGTTAATATGCCGGTTTTCTGGCAAGGCCTGTATAATCTAGATATTGCTATGTTAGGCTTATCTGCATTGTACATTGGATACTAAGGGCTATAGTGAGTCCCGCACTGTTAGCCAAAGCTGATAGGAAGTCTATTGTACCCACTGAGTTGCATTTTGGATGGTATAAGCATTTGCCACATTCTGTACTCAAACCCAAGTCCTATGCGAGTGGACATAAAACTAGGAAATACTAGTGATCACTCAATATGAGGCTAGACTTACTTGATGCATACTCAAGGGAACTGCATTCACACACAAGTTCACAAGTGGAGGTGTTAGTTCAACAGAGACATACTTGGCTATTTGCTAGATAATGTTCATGGACATAAATGATTGGCTTATATATATGATTTCAGTCAGCATAAAGGCTGCTGAATCATACAACATCTGAAAGGCTTACTGATCATACTTGAAATGATGACTGATACATTTCAAGTGATTTAAATCAACAAACATGATTACTCATATACCCTATACCCACTTACTAAGGCTACTTTCATTACTCATCTCAGTTTCTCCTGCTTACTGTACACATGTATCCATTTATGGTAATACCCCGAAAGTGTATAAAAGGGATCACCACTTGAAGTGCATCCCCAGGTTTTGACTCCCAGTTGATCCTCACAGACTTAGTAACCTCGTTGTGTTTGCCCTGAAGAACACTCTATTCTTAGTGACACTGTGTAACTATTACACAGCAAGCTGAATCTAGTTTACAGTTCTCTCTGCTCAGTACATCAGTGGTTCTAAATCTAGAAACCCCATTGGCCCACTTCTCTATTGTGAGAGTGTGAATTGTGACAAGTCATATTGTTGACTTATTGTTTGGACATTTGGTCCCATTGTTGAAAGGCGCTTGGCCTATTGTTTGGACGCTTGGTCCCATTGTTTGGACATTTGGTCCCATTGTTGAAAGCCACTTGGCCTATTGTTTGGACACTTGGTCCCATTGTTGGAATTGGTACTTGGCCCTTCTTTGTTTTAAGAATAAATCTAGAAACAACCCTACACTTAGTACATACTTTGTGGAAAGAAGGTCCCCCTTCTCTAAAAAGCTTGGTCAATACAATTCACGGAGGAATCCTTGACAACTCTTAGTAAAAACTCGCACAACTAAAAAACATGCTGATAAGACAGTTGTTCATTACAACAGTTGAACCAGTACAGACATAATACCGTCATCCTGCAACTCCTACTGAACATCCAAAACTGCTCCCCTAGTCCAGAACCTGGCAAGATGAGAATATTGCGTGCTAGAGGAGCACTGCAGTCTTTTCTTGCGAGGTGTCTGGAAGTAATCCAAGTGTTCCCAACAGTCATCCCTAGTCTCGTAAGAAACCTGCAAGCTAAAAGTACCATGTGCTAGAAAAGCACTGTGGTCTCTTCTTGTGTTGTCCTACAACCTAGTCTCTTGCGGATATGGTATGTGAACAGAAGAACCCTGTAGTAAGCGGATGTCAAGGGAAGGGATATAGGTTTTAAGCACTGAGTTGGTGAAGCAATCCATACAAACATGTAGTGGCAAATAGCGTGGTGAGCAGGAAGGCATCAATTCTAATGAGTCTAGGTGCATGACTGGGACTCTCTGCCCACCAATCGGCACCTTCCTGTTCTAAACAGTCTCCAATATTGGGTGTGGTGGGCGGGATCCAACAAAAGAAAAATTGTACAAAACCTGACCAATCAGAGAACCGACAGAAGATTTTAAAGATGTGCTAGAAAAGCACTATCAATATTACTCAAGTGTCAATCCAGACAGCCAAATTCTCAGTTAAACCAATTCCATTGGTCCTATCTAGTCAACAATAACTCCAACATAAAGTGTTGTGGTCTTTTGAACTTCGGAAATCAAAGAATCAGAACAGAAATACAGCGCAGAGCTTTGGGACGAGATGGAGAGACAGATTGAAGGTACCGCGTGCTAGAGAAGCACTGTGGCTTATCTTCGAACTTCCTGTAGTCCAGCAGGTCACTTGTCCTCGCCTAACAACATCCTAACCCATTTGACATGTTGGGAAGTGAGCAGACGGAAGTCAGTGGAAAGAAAGGGTTGGGCAATGACTTGAAAACCCATGTCCAAGGAGACCTCTGGGTGATCTTCCAATACTGGATCAGAGGTGTGAAGACTGTGGAACAAGTTGTGCCAAATCACAATGGGATGAAAGCAACGGTGACGAGAAGACTTCAAGAGTCAAACCGTAGACATGAGAACAGTAATGGCTAGTAGTACAGTTGGAAGGAGGACAGTGCAGGAGATGGATTCAATGTGATGCCATCAGAAGGAATGGCCAACAAGGGATAAGGCAGCAAAGGAAGGAGGTTGGCCAGTGGTGAGTTAATGTACTGAGTCGGACCTAGAGGGTCTGTACCCACAGTGCAGGAAGACTCGGTTGGATTGTCGAGGTAACAAGAGGATGGTGATGAGAGGAACGAGGGAGCAAAAGGAATGTGGCAGGCGAGTGAGAAGTGAGGAGATATTGTCTTTGGCACCAGATGATACCTGGCTCCGGTCATGCAGCAAATGATCTTTGCTTCCGAAAATCGGTGTTGTGAGGTCACCAGTACATCCCCAGAAGTGCTAGTGGGGCAGTACATCACCCAAAGACCGCCCCATACTGGAGAAACAGGGTGTCTAGTCCTTCCAATATTTTTCGAGCTCTCCTCTCTGTCCAAATCAACAGTATCCTTGAATGAGAATATCCACGTGCTAGAGAAGCACTGCAGGTCCTTGCCTTCCATAAATTGTTCATCTCCAGCTGGCAACATCCTTAATCTCTGAAATGAATTCTATGGGCAAGGTAAACGAATGTAGAGAGACTGAGAAGCTGGTTGGTGAGATGAAAATACAATGCGGCAGGACATACGAAGCGCGTGTGCATTGTTGTGTTTTGGGGACTCTGATGTGAAAGGAACCCAATACTCGTGAGACTAGCATAAGAGATGTAGCAGCAGTGAATGGGAGTGGCTGATTTCAGCAGATGGAGCGGAAGGCCTGTAGGTAACGAGAAGTGTTCGTCAAATTCTGGCAAGCGTACGTGAACCATCTGCGACACAGGCAACCAAGTGCTAGATAAGCACCTTGGCAGTGTTTTGAATGTCCAAAATGGCACCGAGCGTGAGGAGATGTGGCAAAGCCAAATTTGAGGTGAGCTTCTGAGCTTCTGAGGTAGGTCTGGGGCATGTGGCCAGCTGAGAGCTCCGGATAGGATGGAGGTTGAGAAGAGGAAGATGCATGGGTTAGGCGCTCAGTCAGCATTTCAGAATACTAGGTAGTTGGGAAAGTGCAAAAGTTTCGGCGGGGAGGCGGCGATTTCCAGAGGTCCGAGTGCATGGCTGGGACTCCCTGCCCCCCAATCGTCGCATTCCTGTTCTAAATGGGTCTCAGACATTGGGCGTGGTGGGTGGGCTCAGAAAACTGCCTATAGTAATACTCAACAAGTTTTTAGAGATGTCCTAGAAGAGCACTATCTCTTGTTAACTTGAAAATATACCAGTCCTTAATCCATCAAACTACGTCTCATGAAATTCATTCCAATTAAATTTCTACAATATAGAACAATCAAGTGTCAAAGGATATAACAACGAAGTTGTGGCATCATGATCCAGTGAGCTCGGAAGTCCAAGTATCCAGCATCCATACATCCGGGGTAGTCGGAAGCTTGAGTGTGGATGTGACGGTGGTAGGAAGAGATGGGTTGGACAACTCATTGAAGGCCTAGAGGCTTTGAGGATTGTGGAATGAGTTACACTGGATTGGAATGGAATGATCATGTTTGATCTGATTAAAATAAAGGCCTGTAGTGGAATCCGAGTTCAGGGCGCAGTCCCGATGGTGTCTACACAAATTTCCATTGTCCCATACATCCATCTTCTTCAACCGACGATCTCCCAATCCATCAGATACGGGTCTGTAAATGGGAAGTGGCTGTAAGAATCTTGATACTGAGAGGATGGATGGCAAGTTGGGAATATGATGCATGTGGACGTAGGAAGACTTGGAGGAGGTAGCTCATGCTCTAGGCGGGGAAAGTCATTGGATAGTGGTAGCGTGTGCGCGTCGTTGCCATCCAATGCGCCTGTGAACTCCTGAAGACAACTAATACTGCGTGCTAGAAAAGCACTACAGCATGTCTTCCTGCGTACCCTCCCGGAAGTGAGATAACATGAACAACCAAGTGCTAGACAAGCACTTTGGCGCAGTGTTTCCAATAGCTCCTCGTGAGCAAATCCTAAAGACGAACCGAGAACACCGCATGCTAAAAGAGCACAGCAGTCTGTCCTTGTGTCATCCCACAATGCTCTTCTCTTCACTCCGACTTTCTAAACCATCAACAATCTCTGATTTCAACTACGGTCTGACGGGTTGGAGGAATTCTAGAATAGGCCCATCAGAGATGGTGGATAGATGCCGTGCAAAGATAGACAATTGTAGGGGTAAAGAAGCGTAAAATGCCAAGCTGTTGTGGAATGTCCAATGTGATGTGTTAACAAGGGGTTGTACAATGATGGCGGTTATGGGAAAAGTAGTAGAAGGCATGGGAGGTAGCGAGAGATGTTAATCAGATTTTGACGAGTGTACATGTTATACCAACTTGGATGGGTTATGGAACATAAGCGACTGAGTGCTAGATGAGCACCTTGGCACAGTGTTTCTGGTAGCTCCAACGTTGAGGTGAATAGCCAAGTGCTAGAAAAGCACATTGGCACCATGTTTCAAACTCGTGAGCAATCTCTTGCACACACTGCGAATCCTAGTGGTGTAGAATTTTGGGATGAGGTCCTAGGGTCCGAATTCCATGGAAAAAATTAAGAAAACTGTGTGCTAGTAAAGCACAGCGGTCTGATTTCTCCACTTCCCAACTCCTTCCATAAATCACCCAAGGCCTCATCCTCAACACATCCCAACCGTTCCGACACCCACCTTCAGATATCATAGAGTCCAGGTCCAGAACAGTGAGCGTTTGACAAAAGTCCAATGGAGGTGATGGACGTCGTTGTCAGAGAAGATTCTAGGTTAGGCACTCACCAAGCGCTGCAGATGTATACCAAGTCATTGTGCTAGGAGTAAGGAAATGAATTGAACCATAGAATGGGATACATGGTTGATGTGAGTTGGCTGAAAGGATAAGAGCTAAAGATGTCAAGGGCATTGAATGACTGAAAGAGGGGCTCAATGACAGCAGAACCATTGAACATCAAGATTTTCGATCAAAACGAGAACCTTCTATCATAGATTAAAGACAAAAGCGATTGTGATCGAAGATACATGAGACAGCGTGGTTGAAGATTAATGAAACGAAACTGCATCTGAGATAAATGAACGTCCCGTGCACCCAGGAATGAGCAGCAGACGGCGGAAGCGAGAGGTAACTGGATTCCAGGTGTGTGATTGTATCTCAAATGAAATGAGATTGTAGTTTTGTCCAGCAAAAAGAATAATAAACAGAATAGGCCGACGTCAAATGATCCAGAGTCCGAGAGAAAACCAGCCATGTGCTAGGAAAGCACTATGGCAAGGAATAGAGAATGTTGTGTGCTAGAAAAGCACTACAATAATCAAAATAAGATTTACCATGTGCTAGAAGAGCACTATGGTGAGGAATGGGGAACATTGTATGCTAGAGAAAAGCACTATAGCTGAAGGAAGAGCTCATGTGCTAGAGAAGCACTATGGCATCCAAATGCGGAACTTCCGCGACGACAGTGAATTAAACTCGTTAAACTTGTAAGGTATGGAAGTCCATGGTACCCCCACCATTGTGAAGCCTGTGCGTTGGATTGAGACCTCTGTAAGCCTGTAGTGGACGAGTCGAACGAGTATGGAGAAGGGTGAGCCGGTATCCTTGGCTCGAGGGTTGGGTTACCCGCCGAAAGGGAACTGTATCCCTAGATAGGGTCGCGTGACCCAGCAAAAGGGAGTCCACGTTCCAGAGTACAGACTGCGAGACTAGCAGCCAGTGAGAGTAGAGACTCGAGGGGAGAACAAGGCGAAACCGAGACTGAAAGATGAAGGTAAAGATCAAGTTAAATTGTATTATCATGTGATTGTAAAGTAAACATATCTAAGTGCCCAGGGCAGTATAGATAAGATAGTAAGTATCTACATAACCGTCACAGGATAAGTACTCAAGTCAACTTAAGTCAACTTAAGTATTTTAGACTTTTCCTGATGTCCCACCGGCCTCAAAAACACAGTTACACTTGAAACATACACTTCCAAAGCTACAAGTGGATGTTGTCATGAATCCAATTTTGATGTGTCCTGCTGCTATATCTGGGGAAGTCTTGCCATTGGAAGTTGGTACAAGACCTCAAGAGGTGTGCAAGGGGTGTGTAATGACCGGTTTGATAAGCTACAATTTTGCTTGTTCCGTTGTTGGCCATTTGTCCTCTCGCTTTCAGCACATTCATTTACTGGTCTTGGGGTTCTAGAATTCCAACATTCATGTGTTCATGCACATGTTTGGGTACCACACTCAGTTCGTCGTTTGTGCTTACTTGTTCTATCACTATTGTGAATAGCAATACAAACACTAACCTCTTTTCCTTTCGTAGATTGTCTTCCGTTACTACTGCTGAAAACCTCTCAAATCTGTCAGTTGCTCCTTTTTGGAGCTGAAACCATGCCTTGTACATCCATTGAACTAATATCAATGCAAATACTAGCCATCCTCTTCCACTGCTACTGCTCTGTACCTCAATTTTGTAACACACAAACCTAACCAGAGCTTCTATGCGCCATTGTACTTGTGCATACCATTTGGGCGCACATTTTTAGTACTTCCTTTTGATTGAAACAGGACAAATGGTGACCATGGTAAGACAAGTACACCAACAGATGAATGAAGAGAGCACAATATGGTACTAGAGGTGCATGCCGGAGTGAGTTCTCAAAGGATTAAGATGGTCGGTGTGGCTATAAGGCAATTGGGTGTATTGATGTGAAAGACTGTGTATGTATGTTCTGCTTCTACGCGGTCAGAGTGCAGGAGCATAATGGGGTGGCAACGGCAATGATGCAATGGAGGTTACTGGACTTGTGGAAGACCCAGTCCGGACATGGTAGCGTGAGGATGTGCGGCCTAGCGTTGTGGTTTGTGAGATTTGACGCTATCATTTATTCATTGTATTTCATACGGTAATGGGGTTACAAATGTAGCATTATGATAATGGTCAGACTTCTGGTTAGATTCAATGTGACTTGTCTCTCACTTGAGTGGTGTGGATTCAGTGGAGGTGATGAGAAAAACTTTCTGAATTTTGCAAATAATGATGGCTCAGTTTTGCACTAGAACAGCAATTTATGTAGTGCATGAGAGGTACAGGAAGGTGCTGTGTTTGGTTTGGCCAAAGGCATGGGCGGATTTACTGGGTGGGGTCGATATGAGTGAAAGAAGATAGCTGAAGTCAGTCATCAAAATGAAGAGCTTCACCTTGCCTATTTTGTGCTGCCAGGTTTAGTGGAATCTTATTGGCATGCCAAGGTCAGAGCACCAACAGTAGCTTGATGGTGTAGAAGGACATGAAGAGCTTCAGCATGCCAATTCATGGCTGCCAGGTGTGGGGCAGTCCTAGCATTGCGCTTGGTCTGGGCATCAACAGCAGCTTTATGGTCCAAGAGGGTACAAATAACCTCAGCATGCCCATTCTGTGCTGCCAGATGTAGTGGAGTCCAATTGTCCTCATCCTGGGCATCAACAGCAGCCTTATGGTCTAAAAGTACACGAAGAACTTCAGCTTGTCCACTCCTGGCTGCTAGGTGTAGTGGAGTACAATTGTCCTTCATCTGGGCATCAACAGCAGCCTTGTGGTTCAAGAGGACATGAACAGCCCCAGCATGCCCATTATCTGCTGCCAGGTGCAGTGGAGTACAATTGTCCTGGTCCTGGGCATCAACAGGAGCATTATAATTTAAAAGGACATGAAGAGCTTCAGTATGCCCATTCTGTGCTGCCAGGTGTAGTGGAGTCCAATTGGCATTGATCTGGGCATCAAAAGTAACCTTATGGTCTAGGAGGACACAAAGAGCTACAACATGCCCATTATATGCTGCCAGGTGTAGTGGAGTCCAATTGTCCATGGTCTGGGCATCAACAGTAGCCTTATGGTCTAGGAGGACGCAAAGAGCTTCAGCATGCCCATTCTGTGCTGCCAGGTGTAGTGGAGTCATATTGTCCTTGGTCTGGGCATCAACAGTAGCCTTATGGTCAAGGAGGGCACAAAGAGCTTCAATATGCCCATCATGTGCTGCCAGGTGTAGTGGAGTCCAATTGTCCTTAGTCTGGGCATCAACAGTAGCATTATGGTCTAGGAGGGCACAAAGAGCTTCAACATGCCCATCATGTGCTGCCAGGTGTAGTGGAGTCCAATTGTCCTTGGTCTGGGCATCAACAGTAGCCTTATGGTCTAGGAGGATATGAAGAACTTGAGCATGCCCATTATATGCTGCCACATGTAGTGGAGTCCTATTGTCCTTGGTCTGGGCATCAACAGCAGCCTTATGATTTAGAAGGACATGAAGAACTTCAGCATGCCCATTATATGCTGCCATGTGTAGTGGAGTCCAATTGTCATTGATCCGGGCATCAACAGTAGCCTTATGGCCTAGAAGGACACAAAGAGCTTCAGCATGCCCATTATGTGCGGCCAGGTGTAGTGGAGTCCAATTCCCCAAGTTGTCCCGTGCATTAACAGAAGCTTTATGGTATAGGAGGATATGAAGGGCTTCAGCATGTCCATTCTCAGCTGCTAGGTGTAGTGGAGTCATATTGTCCATGGTCTGGGCATCAACAGCAGCCTTATGGTCTAGGAGGACATGAATAACTTTAGTATGCCCATTCTCTGCTGCCAGGTGTAGTGGAGTCCAATTGACCTTGCTCTGGGCATCAACAGCAGCCTTACTGTCTACAAGTAAATACACAACCTCAACATGCCCCTGTCTTGCCCCCTTGTGTAGTGGTGTCTCACCATCCTTGCCTTGAGCATTTACATTGGCACCAGCATCAATAAGGACTGATACTATCTCCACTTGTCCATTATTTAATGCAGCAAAGAGTGCATTCCCAAGTGGGCCACCCTCACTATTAATATGCTCAGGGAATTCTTTCACCCGTTCTTTGACATACTGCGTCATCCCAAGAGCAGCAGCACAGTAAATTCCCCGCGCATTCTTATCATAAGAACATCCAAGGACCAATTCACTGCGCCAGTCTGCCCAATGATCTGCAGACTGTGGGTGCAGCAATCGCTGCAGTTGATTGCCCAAAATCTCAACCGCAAGGCCGTTAGAGTTCAATGCATGTTCCACCCAGTGGTCCACTGCATAACCATGAAAGGGACCATGAAAGGGAAAGCTTGACAAGTGTAAGCGATGCATAAGGTTACAAACACACACTCTGGCAAGGATTGCATTTGCATCATTGGAGTTTAGCATGCCTGAAATAAGGTAGTCCCGGATTGATAAGTGTGCAAATTGCACAATCTTTTTCCCCTGTACCTCTACAATCTGAATCAAAGTAGAGCAAGTTTTGTACAGATAAGCATCTGCATCTCTAACACGATAATCTGGTCTAAGAACATCATCACCATTCTCCTTGAAGTCAATGGTAAAGACCTCTGCTAGCTCTTGAGGCGACAGTGGCCGCTTAGCATAGGCAATGCATTTAAAAATCTGTAAAGCAAGTGGCTTGCTAATGGAGTCAATGTTTTCTTCAAAGATCCGTTTGTATGTCTCATGAAGGGAAGCAGGCAGGGCTTGTAAGCCCTGCTGATGGCAATTGGGGCGCAATGTCGCAAGCTTTGTAGTTGTAGGCTAGCCAGCAGAAACCTTTGATGATATTATCAATTAACAAAATTCTTTTGAGTAGTCAGTAGTTGCTTACATTCCATCTGCTTTTGTAGCTAGGCTTTCCTTCACAGTTCTCTGCACAGTTGAAGCCCAGTCTTTCATCATTAGTACCTCCTTTGAAATATATTGCTGTATATCATCAGCATGCTGCTTTGTTTTACCTATGTCAAGTACAAAGTATGTGGCTTGTTTTGACAGATGAGAGCTGGGGCGCTTGTGTGATGATAAAGCCTGCCTGATATCTTGTTCTGGGCGGCTTGTAATGAGCAAATGAAAACCATCATCTTTGATTCCAATAAGTTTCTTCAAGAGAGAAAACATCTCTCTTGACCTTGTAGCCTCAGGGCACTCATCAAGAGCATCAAGAACAATGTATACTGCAGGTAAGGCATGCAGTATGCTTTCAAGGCATTGAAAAAGCAAGTTGCTGGTTGGACCCTGGTGATGAGTAGTACCATGCTTCTTGTAGAATGCACTCAAGAGCCTATTACAGAGCAGAGAACAAGATCCAAGCTGAGAAACAAGGGAGGAGAGAAGCCCATAGACAGTTTGCTTGGCAGAGTTTCGAAAGTCAAAATAAAAGAATGCCAACACATTCTTTTCTATAAGGGCTTCAATAGCTGATGAACTGGAAGTAGATCAGATATATCACATGTGCACAGTTTTTAAATTCCATACCATAGTACACTCTTCCCACTACCAGCTATATGAATATTAGCCTTGCATGCAATAAATGAGGGGAGCCCATACGTTTCCCATGTATCCAGAGAACACTGTTGTTTTTTTCTTGTTTCCATTGAGAAAATTTCGAGTTCAGCTCAAAAAGCCACCTGCCAGTACCCTTCTGCTGTAAGCCATACTGGGTATTATGGTATTGGGTCAGGGCAGGCGCTGATAGCCATTTTGTAATCTTCTCATCCACTTGAAATACACAATGAGCTTGAAAACAAGTAGCAATAGTAAGAACTTCACTGTGAATACTCTTGATATCATGTACATCCTTTGCAGTTTCCTTCACCATGACATTTGTCTCTGTGGCCATCATTAGCATCTCTTTGGCCGTGAGCTTGTCCAGCTCAGTGAGTGCATTCTGCACGTCTGTGTTTCCAAGTAGAGTCTTCTGGTAGTGTTCTGTGTTGCCAATAAGTCTAGACTTAAATGTCCCACATGATACAGTACTTACGAATGCGCCTAGGGATATACTTGCTGAGTCCCCTGACATGTTTGCCTGTACTCCCATTTAGGTACGCTGTGAATAGTGCAAGCACTTTCAGGACTTGCACAAGTATCTGGACAAAGATCTTTTTCATTGCGGGGCTGGGTTGGCAATTCGACCCGAGGTGCATCTGGATCCGAGAGACAGCATCTTGCAGCCGCGAAGAGAGTTCTTCCAGGGCATCGTAGATCTGACTCACGCCCTTAGCTGCCTGTATAACTCAACGTAAGCCTGACACCACGACTCGAATATTGAAGATCGCACAGTGATTAGTACTCCAAAAGCAGCAAAGACAGTTTTTCCTCCCGGTACGCTCTGCTGCATCGTAAGAATCAGAATGAATATGCTTTGAGAACTACGGACCGCGGCAGCAGCAACCTCTCCAGCTGTATCATTCAACAACTCAACAAGACGCACGACTGGTTTAAGCACCGCCCGTATTGTCTCGCCCCCTTTTCGAAATGCGGTGAGACCGTCTGATTGGGTTTTCAGGATTCCGATTACGTCTTCGACAGAGCGGCAGGCGGAGAAGTCGATGTTCTTCTGATCCTGAAGATCTTGACCGGTGTCCGTTTTGTAATTTTCGAGCGCTTTTGCCCACAGGGCTGTGAGATTGGGGGAGGACTCTCCAAGAAACGATCTAAATGGTGTGTGAATACTACAGATACAATATAGACAGCTGGTAAAACGGACGTAGGCAGCGAAGACGACTGGACAGAATTTTTATGGCGGTGTTCAGGCATAGTGGAAGTGCGCAAGAAAGAGGCGATTTTCACATCGGGCAATTTCAGAACCGCACCGCCGCTGACAACGGGTAAGGCGCCGTCAAACGCAACATCCTATTTACTTTGACAAGGATCGTGAGTAACGGTATGAAATACAACAAGTAGATTAGAAAACTCCGAAACTCAGAAGCCCCGCTAGGCCACGAATTCTCTCATTACCATCCGGACTGAGGCTTGCCCAAGTTTATTGACTTTCGTCACACCATTCCCGTTGCTACCAGATTCAAAAGTAGACCATCTCATGCACCTGATAGCGCTCATACCCTCGCGTACTATCTTAATCGTTCGAGAACTCATCCTGGGCACCTCCAATATTATATCGTACCTCCTTCATTCGTCTGTTATTGTACTTATCATCCCGCGGTCACCATTTGTCCTATTTCAATCGGAGGGAAGTAAGACGTGCGCGTGAATGGCATCAATTCATTTGCAGCGAAGGGATGAGAGGAGGAAGCTCAGTTCTGCAAGGACACCAAATTCCAAACAGGATCGACGGGTTCAAGAGATTTTCAGTGGCAGTGACCATCTATGGACGAAAGTGTAGTTAGTATTCACAACCGTGACAGAACGTAAAGCGTGCAGAAAACCAGGATAGCAAAAGAAACGATGGAACACGGAACAGTGAGGGATGTAAGCGTGAAATGGACTCCACGGATATCAGATAAAGCGAGAGGGCAAAGGAGTGCGGGATCCGGGCATGGTATAATCCAGCGAGCGAACGGGTCGAAAAAAGAAGATAACGAACGAATATCGAAAGAGAAAAAGGGAAACAAGTGAAATTGGAATGTACCAAACTCGTCGTTGCCCGCCTCTTCAAGACTCTTTCCAGGTCCTTCCAGCATAAGCACCAACCGGGACCTGTAATCGGTACAGACCTCTTTGCACGTTAGAATCTGATTCATGACGGCTCCCGCTTGTTAATCCACTCCGTAGCCTTAGAACAAAATGCCAATGTGCTGGATGTATAGCTGCGGTTTTTGAGTGGGCATGCGGGTGCAACGGTAGGGGTAGGTAGAAGACGTTTGAGCTTGTTGGAAAAGTTGGATCTGTACAAGGATGGGTGAGACTTTCGCGCATTCGCCCTCAGAGCATCTAAGGAAAGACAGGTCAGGTCTTGGAAGAAGGAAAATCGAAAGGCACGCCTTACTCTTTCCAAAAGGGAGACGGCAGTGTATGAATGAGGATGACGAAGGAACGCAAAAATAGTATAGTGAATGCAAAGAAATCATACAAAGTGAACAGGACTTACCGATTCTCTGACTGGACTTCTTCGAGTGTGATACTACCAGCTCTGATACCGTTTCCCAAACTCTTCACCAGCAGTAGGTATCATATTTGGATAGTACTCGAAGCGCGCGTTTACGCGTCCAGACCATATTAATATATTATTATGTAAAATTGCCACCGTCACATGGTCACTTAATCCTTCAAGTTCACCTCCATCATCAGTACCTATTTTCCAAGGCGAGTAGCGACCAGCTTCTGTCTCTCGACTGCTGCCATTCGTTAGAGCACCTCGCCTGTACCTACTTCTCATGTCGCGTCTCTGCCTAGTGGTTCTTTTCGTGGCCAAAAAGTCAACGATACCATAGTAGTTCTCTCATCCTTATCTGAGCTGGTAATTGTAACGTCGCGCGCGCACAGCCTGTTGATTCCGCTAAGTAAGCTGGGTTCACTTTCCATTCCGTCTCTCGATTTCAGTATTCCACGTTTTTATCCTCCTTTGCCGTCCTCATTCCCTTAAGCTTGTTCCATTCGCACCCTTTCGTCTCCCTTTGAACTGCCGATGAACTCTTTTATTGTCAAGAACTGACCTGGATCCTCCTTAGATGCGCGACAGCCAATGATAGATACCTGATAACCCAAGTCCCAGCGCTCAGCTATCGTTGCATAGACCCAACTTTTCCGACGACAAACTCACCTCTTTTGCCTGCTACATCGATGCACCCGCATGCTGCCAATCTCGAGACCAGTTACGCTTGCAACGCATCCTAGTAGTAATACACCGGCATTTCTTTCAAGCAACGAAGTAGATTACCGAGCCGGTGCCGTCATGATTCCGATACTGGCGTGTTCTGCTGTTGCCGCTGGGGAAGTCTTGAAAGTCGCTGCAAATCAGAGACTCTTTGTGGAGGAGGCGCTGGAAGGACCTGGAGAAAGGTCGTGAAAATGGTCATCATGGAGGTGTGAAAGACGCAGGCAACGACGAGTTCAGTAAGTTCCACTCTTCGATATTCGCTGGTTGTTTGCCGTTCTTGCTCTCATTTTCAGCCCCGTCATTCACCTTATTTTCATTGTACCACGTTCTGTGGTCCCGCACCTCGTTTGCGCTTTCACTTCATGAGTGTTCATTTTACGCTTACATTCCTCAGTCCGTTTCTTTCGCTTGTTTTCGCTATCGCGGTTCTCTGCCCTCTTTATCATTCTCGTGCTACGGTTACGGTTTAAACGTTCACCGTCAGTTAGGAATATGAATACAAATGCTAACCACGCTTCCTTCAGTAGATCGTCTTCCATTGCTACTGCTGAAAACCCCTCGAATCCGTCGTTCATTTTCATAACACTCAAACCTTCATCGAATCAAAGCTCCTCCTAGCCTCCTCGCTGTAAATCAGCTAGCGCATGCCAATCGTGTCTTTCTTCCCTTCGATTGAAACACGACAAACGGCGGGCACGGGATGACAAGTACAGGAATAAACGGATGAACGGAACATGATGTGGTACTGGATATGCACGGGATTCATTCTCGAAGGATTAAGATGGTACAGACATGAAGGTACAAGCGGTATCAGGGGGATAGACGTGCATAGGGGTTCTGCTTCTGTGCGGACGGGGCGCAGAAGAACATCAGTTTGAGATTGTACTGTTAGGATGTGTGGCCTAGCGAAGCGGTTTGTGAGTTTTCGATGCTATCATTTAATCATTGTATTTCATACTGTAACTTACTATCGTTGTTATATGTGTACATAGTATGTTCAGTGCTCACGATGACACTTATGTATGATAACGGTCAAATTTTCGATCAGATACGTGACTTAGCACTCTGAGGGGTATGAGGAATACTCGAGGTGATCCGATTCCATGAATATTGAACGCTTGTATAATAGCACAGCAAACTATGTAGCACGAAAAGAGGTGCCAGTGTTGAGTTCAGTTCGGCCAAAGGAGTAGGCGAATTGACTGAAACGGAGTAGGAGTCTCATCGGCTCCACATGTGCACCGGTATCATAACGACAAAGTATTTAAATTCCGACAAGACAACGTAGTCAATAAAACTAATGATGGGTCTACTTCCCTTCCCTTCGTTCGCTGCCTCTCATTGCCTTTGCTGCTGTTCATCATCGCCTTTGCAACAGGTTTCGCAAAAGAGCACAGAAGGTGTTGACAGAAGGAAGGAGGTGTGAACATCGGATATGACCGGGAGAACGTGATGGATAGTGAATTGGAAGGAGTGCAAACTGGATCGATGTTGATGGATCGGATCAATCAATGCATGGTCATGAGATCACTGCAATCTTGGCATATAAAGAGGCGTCTCATTAAATTGTTCCTTTCCGGATCCCATCCTTTTTGCCTTGGCCCGTCGTTGACATTCAAAGTAAAGTTAAGCTTTGACCCTCGACCTTGTTCTGAGACGATTATATTTCTTTGAGATAGACTCTGGACAAACTCGAAACGATCGATATCAGAAAGCGTACCGATACTGCTCCTCAATCAATGTTTCATCAAGCCCATAATTTTCAATTTACTGGAGGCCAGTTTGTAAATGTTCATGGAGACTACTATAGTACGCAACTCTGCTGGTTCTGCTGTCCTAATAATAACGTGTAATGTTACAGAAAATGAAAGTGAGGGCTACAAGGTATATATTCCCATTCTAAAAAGAGTATGACTGAACAGTATCTAGGAAATGCTCACAAACAAGCTACAATACTCTGCAGAAGCATTTTATGATGCAGATAATGGCATAGAGCATGCTAAATCATCTTGCACCCCAGGTACTCGGGTTGAGATTTTGAGAAAAATTGGAGAATGGGTTGACCAACCACAAAGCATGGGTACCCAAGGGTACTGGCTCTGTGGTATGGCTGGAACAGGAAAAAGTACTATTGCAAAATCAGTCTGTGAGATGCTTGCAGAAAAGCAGCTGTTGGCAGGAACATTCTTCTGTTCCAGACAGATTCCAGGCTGTAGCAAGTATCAAAGGATCATTCCAACCATTGCTTATCAGCTCGCACAGTTCTCTGCTACATTTGATCAAGCTCTGAAGGAATTGCTGAAGGAGAACCCAGACCTGGCTACAAAATCTCCAAAAATGCAGATGGATTTGATTGTGAAGCCATGGAAGAAAGTTACTGAATCAGACAAGCCAGATTCTGCAGTGGTTATTATTGATGCATTGGATGAGTGCCTTGCAGTCAATGTTGTTTTGGAACCCCTTATCTCAGCTATTACAAAAGGTTCCCTGCCTGGGCTGAAATTCTTCTTGACCAGCAGACCAGAGAAAAATGTCTCTGAATACTTCACTACTCCACTTCAGAACTTGCAGATTGCAAGATTTTTCTTGCATAATGTAGAGATGGATGTGGTAGAGAGTGACATCATCATATTCCTCCAAGAAAAACTTGAAAAGATACCAATTATTTCAGAGAGCAATATCAGGGCATTAGCTAAAAGATCTGGCAAATTATTCATTTATGCTTCAACAATGGTAAAATGGATCACTGCCAGACCAGGACTGGTAAAACAAAGATTAGCATGGGCTCTCACTCTAGCAAAATCCACAGATCCAAGTCAGACCAAGGGTCTGGATGAGCTGTATGATGCTGTTGTCAATAATGCTATTCCAAGTTCAGATGAAGTTTCATATGATATGCATGTACTGTATCTAAGAGTTTTGCACACAGCAATCATGGTTGGACAACCAGTCCCTTGTAAGGTAATTGCCAAATTACTGGATTGCGAGGTGGAACTTGTAAATGAGACTATCTCAAACTTGGAATCAGTCCTTTATATAACTGAGCAGGATGAGGCTATCTACATCTTTCATGCCTCCTTTGCAGACTATATATCAAGTCAGAGCCGTGCTAAGGAGCTCTACTGTAATGCAACGCTGCACCACATGTTGCTGAGTGATGCATGTTTCACAGTTATGCAAGACCTGAGGTTCAATATGGCTGACTTGCCATCATCATTTATCCCTGATAAAGATGTCCCCAACATTCAAAATAAAATTGCAGATGCAATTGATGACACTCTGCATTATTGCTGTAGATATTGGGGGTATCATCTAGTGCAATCATCACTGAATGATACAGGACTTGAAAATCTGAAAAGCTTTTTGAAAGAAAAAGTAATCTATTGGATTGAAGCAATGAGTTTACTTGGGGCCGCCAAACATCGAGAATATCAGGAGAAAAGGAACATGGAAATATGTATCCAGATTTTGCAATTAACGGGATATTCATTGCAGAAGAGAGCTTTCAAAGATGTTGTTAAAGATATAAGCAGAATCAAGGAAATGGTGGAAACTTTTACATTGAGTAGTGTCAATGGCATGACACCACACTTGTATTTGAGCATCCTTCCATTCTGGGTCGACAGATTAAGAATATTAGGAAGATTGAAAAGGACCCTTAAAGTAAAAACTAAAAGAGGAAGCTCACAGGTGGGAAAATGGATGACAGAGTCAGGAGTATTGGCAGTCAGCATTTCACCAAATGGAAGAATAATTGCTTCCTCATCTGGCTGGACAATAAGATTGTGGAATGCTCAAACTGGAGAGGCCATTGGTAAACCATTCCAGGGCCATACTGATTCAGTCTTCTCTGTGGCATTCTCTCCAGATGGAGAAAGAATTGTTTCTGGATCAGCTGACAATACAATAAGATTGTGGAATGCTCAAACTGGAGAGGCCATTGGTAAACCATTCCAGGGCCATACTGATTCAGTCTTCTCTGTGGCATTCTCTCCTGATGGAGAAAGAATTGTTTCTGGATCACGTGACAAGACAATAAGATTGTGGAATGCTCAAACTGGAGAGGCCATTGGTGAGCCATTCCAGGGCCATACTGATTCAGTCTACTCTGTGGCATTCTCTCCTGATGGAGAAAGGATTGTTTCTGGATCTGATGACAACACAATAAGATTGTGGAATGCTCAAACTGGAGAGGCCATTGGTGAGCCATTCCAGGGCCACACTGATTCAGTCTACTCTGTGGCATTCTCTCCTGATGGAGAAAGAATTGTTTCTGGATCACATGACAAGACAATAAGATTGTGGAATGCTCAAACTGGAGAGGCCATTGGTGAGCCATTCCAGGGCCATACTAATCAAGTCTTGTCTGTGGCATTCTCTCCTGATGGAGAAAGGATTGTTTCTGGATCTGATGACAACACAATAAGATTGTGGAATGCTCAAACTGGAGAGGCCATTGGTGAGCCATTCCAGGGCCATACTGATTCAGTCTACTCTGTGGCATTCTCTCCTGGTGGAGAAAGGATTGTTTCTGGATCTGATGACAACACAATAAGATTGTGGAATGCTCAAACTGGAGAGGCCATTGGTGAGCCATTCCAGGGCCACACTGATTCAGTCTACTCTGTGGCATTCTCTCCTGATGGAGAAAGAATTGTTTCTGGATCACATGACAAGACAATAAGATTGTGGAATGCTCAAACTGGAGAGGCCATTGGTGAGCCATTCCAGGGCCATACTAATCAAGTCTGGTCTGTGGCATTCTCTCCTGATGGAGAAAGGATTGTTTCTGGATCTGATGACAACACAATAAGATTGTGGAATGCTCAAACTGGAGAGGCCATTGGTGAGCCATTCCAGGGCCATACTGATCCAGTCTACTCTGTGGCATTCTCTCCTGATGGAGAAAGGATTGTTTCTGGATCTGATGACAACACAATAAGATTGTGGAATGCTCAAACTGGAGAGGCCATTGGTGAGCCATTCCAGGGCCACACTGATTCAGTCTACTCTGTGGCATTCTCTCCTGATGGAGAAAGAATTGTTTCTGGATCACATGACAAGACAATAAGATTGTGGAATGCTTCAACTGGAGAGGCCATTGGTGAGCCATTCCAGGGCCATACTGATCCAGTCTTGTCTGTGGCATTCTCTCCTGATGGAGAAAGAATTGTTTCTGGATCAGCTGACAAGACAATAAGATTGTGGAATGCTCAAACTGGAGAGGCCATTGGTGAGCCATTCCAGGGCCATACTGATCCAGTCTTGTCTGTGGCATTCTCTCCTGATGGAGAAAGAATTGTTTCTGGATCAGCTGACAAGACAATAAGATTGTGGAATGCTCAAACTGGAGAGGCCATTGGTGAGCCATTCCAGGGCCACACTGATTCAGTCTACTCTGTGGCATTCTCTCCTGATGGAGAAAGAATTGTTTCTGGATCAGCTGACAATACAATAAGATTGTGGAATGCTCAAACTGGAGAGGCCATTGGTGAGCCATTCCAGGGCCATACTGATCCAGTCTTGTCTGTGGCATTCTCTCCTGATGGAGAAAGAATTGTTTCTGGATCTGATGACAACACAATAAGATTGTGGAATGCTCAAACTGGAGAGGCCATTGGTGAGCCATTCCAGGGCCACACTGATTCAGTCTTGTCTGTGGCATTCTCTCCTGATGGAGAAAGAATTGTTTCTGGATCTGATGACAACACAATAAGATTGTGGAATGCTCAAACTGGAGAGGCCATTGGTGAGCCATTCCAGGGCCACACTGATTCAGTCTACTCTGTGGCATTCTCTCCTGATGGAGAAAGAATTGTTTCTGGATCAGCTGACAATACAATAAGATTGTGGAATGCTCAAACTGGAGAGGCCATTGGTGAGCCATTCCAGGGCCATACTGATCCAGTCTTGTCTGTGGCATTCTCTCCTGATGGAGAAAGAATTGTTTCTGGATCTGATGACAACACAATAAGATTGTGGAATGCTCAAACTGGAGAGGCCATTGGTGAGCCATTCCAGGGCCACACTGATTCAGTCTACTCTGTGGCATTCTCTCCTGATGGAGAAAGAATTGTTTCTGGATCAGCTGACAATACAATAAGATTGTGGAATGCTCAAACTGGAGAGGCCATTGGTGAGCCATTCCAGGGCCATACTGATCCAGTCTTGTCTGTGGCATTCTCTCCTGATGGAGAAAGAATTGTTTCTGGATCCCATGACAATACAATAAGATTGTGGAATGCTCAAACTGGAGAGGCCATTGGTGAGCCATTCCAGGGCCATACTAATCAAGTCTTGTCTGTGGCATTCTCTCCTGATGGAGAAAGAATTGTTTCTGGATCATTTGACAACACAATAACATTGTGGAATGCTCAAACTGGAGAGGCCATTAGTGAGCCATTCCAGGGTCATACTGATTCAGTCTTGTCTCTGCCATTCTATCCTGTTTTCAATTCTGGACCATCTGACAAGACAATGAGATCCCAGAATGCTCAAACCATAGTCACCATTGATAAGCTATTCCAGGGCCACATAAACTCTCCATCTTTATCTTCTCACTGTATGTGCCTTCTCCTCTTCTATAATGTTTTTTTATTTACCCATCATCTTCTAGTTTCATTGTGGAGATTAAACCAAGATGGGTGGATTCATTTTACTGCTGTCCACAATCATATTTTTTGGATTCCTGAGCAGTACCGGAAAAATCTAGTGGCTGATGAGACTTTATTCGTTATTTCCATCAAAGGTTATAATCATGTTTCTTTCAAAAATGCTGTTTTTGGGCATAACTGGGCAGAGTGCTGGTCCACAGACTAGTTTATACCCAGTGAATCTTACACATCTCTTTCCTCTTAACTAGAATATAGTTACCTTGTTCCATGTTCAGTAGCTGGTGGGGCACAGACTCATAACAGATTTGTAATGTGTGGTACTACCAGCTCTCATACCCTTGCCCAGACTCTTCACCAGATGTGTTTCCCTGTCAGGATTACAGTTCACCAAAAGATTGTTGTCATCACAAATCAACTAGATAGATTATCAGCTCCAAGAGAACCACTGGTAGTGGTGACTTTTTGTTCACTAACAAGTAAGTAAGATGCAACATCAAGAACGAGGCAACTTCCTGGCCCTTGACTAGGACTTGAAGCTTGACTACTAGCGATGCTCTAAGGAATGGCAGCAGTTAAAACCTCGTGAAGACAGAAGCTGGTTCTTACCGCTTGCTTAAATAAATTGGCGCCCAGAGAAATTTAGCGCCAGGATGGTTTGTCACGGTGTTGAACATGTCTTTGTCCAACGACACTGAGAAAACTCGGGGTCCTGCAGCTCTGTCTCCTGCGCTGCACTCAGACACGCAGTGATCCCTCCAGTCATCAGATCTTCAGATGTCGATCCACCACAAGAACTTGAGTTCAACAATGATTCCTTGAGAGACTATCAGCAACTAGACGAAGCTGTTGATGAGTTACTCAATCAATAATATGATTGCTTTGAAAAAGGAAAATCACTCGCTCACCCTTTGCTGATTCCTATGCTCTTATGTGCCATCTGTGACACCAACCCACAACTCCTCGACCTTGGCCAGACCGGACCTTCCCTAATATCCAAGCATCCTTGGCAAGCTGATCTACTAGACAATGCATGGGTTACTGGTGAGGGATACAAGCAGATAAGATCACTGAATGAGTACCATGCAGATGACTGGGCTGTCTTGCAGCTTACAAAGTCGGAGAACTCCTCAATTGGCAAGAATATTACTACCCTCAAGGATAGAGTTTGCAGCGGTGCGTAGCATACCAGGCCTACCAATGGTACTTGTCTCTGAGATGAAAGAAAGAGAAAAAGAATTGTTGTGCAATATTTTTCTTTCAAAGCCAGCAATGGGACAAGATATTGAGCGAGTTGGAGAAAGTGTTGCACCCTGAAACTTTATAACATACATTTGTACTTCCTTGAATACTACTTATAATAATATAAAACAATAGATGTGTTCAAGGGAATGGCAAGATTCTATACTCCAGCGGCAGCAGCAAGGCTTGCATATTTCGGAGTGCCTAAACCTGTGACGGGATCCCCTACAAAAGCACAACACTTTAGTATATCAAAGGAGAGGGAAAAAATAGTATACTTACATCCAGCTTTTGCAGGGAAGCCAGTGGTATTACCTAGCAAAAAAAGGGTAATTAGTTTAGGAGCCGTAGTGTCTATGTGCTTGCATACATCCGGGATTATCACCTTGAACAAAAACATTAGAATTATAGCTAGATATCTTAATCGAAAGATACCTCACCACTTGTGATGTCAGAGAGTACACCGGAATTTGCGTATAAACTAGAAGCAGTTGATGAGCAATTGAGATGCTTAGATAGGATGTCTGTAAAACTTACAATGGGTTTAAAAAGCCAAGAGGCGACGTCCCAGCAGCAATAAGATGACTGAGATAATGATCAGCAACTGTATGGTTGTCTAATGTAGTTACTAACTCGTTTATCAAAGCAATGATACTGGCGAAAACCGGAGCGGAGCAGGAAGTACCATCGACAGTACCAACTTCACCTAAGAGAAGAGTTGGGATAAAGTTCTCTGTAGGGGAGCAGGTTCACTCACCTCCATTGACAATTATGAAATTAGCACCTTGCGCAAAAACATCAGGATTAGGCCTGTTACAGTCCCCTCTATGAGGTTGACGGCTTAAGCGAGAAACCTCGATAGAGGGGCCTGGAAACCGGCTCCGGACCGTAGCACAGACTTTTAAACAGCTTTGACCGATCCTTAATTAGCTTAACCTCGATTTGGGCAAAGCGGATGGGAATTTTTGAATGTATTGAAACCGTTCCGTGAATTCCGTTCAGCGTTATTTTCTTCCGTCTCGCTCAGCTTGTCCAGCATTTTCGACGTGTCGCGCGCGCAACAACGCGTCGATAAGAATATAAATCGTTTTTCAACACTACAACCAATGAATTCTCAACCTTTATTCCAATTTGTCTCGAATACAGCTCCGATTACACCAGATCCCAGCGCATTACAGCGTTCAATCTCACAACCTATGACCTTTGGCACCGGCCCAGCTTTAGTACCAAAAACTCGAAGAAGAAAACAGAAATCTGCGGCATTTAAAGTTCCAAATTATCCTATCCGAAACCTTGCCAACCAAAGCCAATCACTTGCCGACTCATTGTTTCCGCAATCACCTACTTTGACACCGATTATAGGACTAGGACTTGACGAGCCTTTCCTAGAGAACGGAAATGGTTCCCAGTTACCACTAGGCAGCAGTTTATTTTCCAACCTTGCTCACACCGAATCACTTTCAAATTCCACCAACACTCATTCATTCTCCCAGTTTCCATCCACTCCAGTTACTCCAGCACTCTCATCATCATCTTGGTCGGAGCCATCAAGCTCTCCCGAAACTTTTCTGCACACGCCACAGTCTGCATATAGCTCGTATTCACGTCCTCTTGTTAATTTCGGTGACTCTCCTCCAATGCCAATCCCACCATCTATATCCCGCTCCACATCAGTGTCAAAGACCCAGCTTGCACTAGATGAGCTACATAAAATAGGACTATCACCGTTCGAGTTTATTTCCACATTACTTGACCAGTGGTTTCCTATGACGCGTTGTACGGACCTTTAATCCTGCTTCAGTATCTTGTTCATCCAGATTAACTACAGGCTCGTCAAGTGCTTTGCGTTTCGTCAAGTTCGGCTCAGGAGCAGCAACATAGATAGGACCAGGGAGATGGTCTTGAATTTGAAATTCGTTGTCGGTGTGTGCAGACCCATCACAACAAAATGTGAGGTAGTCAAGACCTGTATTATATGTTAGAACTCGGTAAGGATAAGGTAAAATTTGACATACGTGAGGGAGAGCAGTTGGCAAAATAATTAGCTTTGTATTCTCGGATACATGGTGCAAGTATAGCAGCAATTCCTGAGTGCGGAACACGTTCACGTTTGTTTGAGCCAAGCTTGAGTACAGTGCGAGGACGATCTGGGTCATTGTGAAAAGGAAGGGATTCATCGTTGAACTCTTCAAGTTTAACGTTGAGAACCCAAGGTTCAAATAGCGTAACATGAATACCACCGCGTTCATCGCGATCTCCCCGGCCTTTGCGCTGATCGCTCTCGCTTTCATCCACAATACCTACATTCACCGTTATACGTACATCAGGAAAATCCACTCCCTAGATAACATTTTAGATTCACACTATTGCATAAATGATACACATACTGTAGATTCAGCGGAGGTAGCACAAAGGATACAACAAGATCCGTCAGGCCGCGTAAACTCATCATGCGCTATCTGCAGGTACTGTGGAGACATTGTACTGTAGTAATGCCGAACAAATCCAGTAGCTCGAAACTGTTCTGGAATATGTTTATCCAAGTATCTTGAAACACGAAGAGCAAGAGCATTGCTATCGAAGAACAGCAGGACTCGAGGCTGATCTTGAAGCGAGCCGTTTGTAGGAAACGGAGAGCGAATGAAGCATAGATAGTTTTGCAACACATCAAAATTTCCGACAACACAGTGACGTGCATAGATTATGCTTGGTCGGTTGGTGCATCGTTGTACGAGTGAGTATTCAGATCCAAGAAAGGACAATTCGAGTGTATGTTTGACATGGTCGGGGCAAGTTGCGGTAAATGCATTCCATATGAGTGTTCTCGGCAAGGTAATTTTGAGCTCAGAAAATCGACCCCATGATGGTCTAAAAGCAGATAAACCAAAGCGATCCCTTCCCAAGTAATGCACAAAATGTACTTCATCGATGTTGATGTGAAGGAGTCGTCGACGGAATGTATGGTCACGGAGGAGGAGAGCTAATCGAGTGAAATGACCTTCCGGTGATTTGAAGAGTTGCTCAGCCGTTACAATGAGATGCTGAGCGGTCCCGAGTTGTGAGGAATTAATGGCACCATCATGAATGTGTTTCTGTGCTAAAAAGTTAGCGAAGGGTCAGTACTTGATATTGCGGCTCATACATACCTTCCAATACTCTTTATTTCGTGGTGTATCCTGATTTACAGCGACTGTATTGATGCCATACTTGTCAAGAAAAGATGTAACCTGTAAATGTACAACACATCAGTACCATATCAGAACCTATATCCAGTGTCACACACCTGCATTGCCTGTAGTCTCTTCAGAGGAGATATGGTAATAGATACTCGGGTTGAGCCAGAGTTCTCAAGCAGCATCAGCAGTGCCATTATGTGCGTCTTCCCAAATCCTGTTCCTGCAATTACCAAGGAATTTCCTGTCTTTGAAGCTAAAGCTGCTTGCAGCTGCAACTGCTTGGGAATTTCAGCACCACGAGAGGCATAGTACATCAACAAGCATAGTCTCAATGCGAGAGTTTGTTCGGTCGTTGGTTCTGAGTCGGATGATGAGAGCGAAAGTATAAAGCCAAATGGAATACGGAGTTTGATGTGTTCGTCAAGAGCGTTGTATTTAGAAATTAGGTTGTTATACGTGTCTTCTCTAAGTTCATCCAGAAAGAGGCAAAGTGGCAAAGGAAATATGTGATTTTGTGCCATATTCAACGCGTTGTTGCGCGCGCGACACGTCGAAAATGCTGGACAAGCTGAGCGAGACGGAAGAAAATAACGCTGAACGGAATTCACGGAACGGTTTCAATACATTCAAAAATTCCCATCCGCTTTGCCCAAATCGAGGTTAAGCTAATTAAGGATCGGTCAAAGCTGTTTAAAAGTCTGTGCTACGGTCCGGAGCCGGTTTCCAGGCCCCTCTATCGAGGTTTCTCGCTTAAGCCGTCAACCTCATAGAGGGGACTGTAACAGGCCTACATCAGGATATGCATGGCCGCTGGGGTTGAAGAGGCCAGCGTTGGTGTTTCCAAGAGTGCTGTTATGACCCGGATCTAAATCCTATACACCCAATCTTTTTTCTTCTGTAACCAACTATGAACACTATCATTAATACTTCTACTTAACATTTTACATTCATTAGTTATTCAACACCATTTGGATTAATGCTGCACACATTCTTCCAGAACACCTTTAACAGTCACTGCACAGTCTGCACAGTCATGACATCATTCTAGCTCCACAACTATGATGTCATCTTGCTACTCCACAATCATGATGTCATTCCATTGCTCCGCAGTTATGATATCACATCACTGCTCCACAGCTATGACATCATTGCATAGCCTCTTTACATCAATGACTCAATATCAGTCATTGCACAGCCAGATATCTGAGTCAACTACGGTTCCGCATACATGACTCAATATTAGTCATTGCACAGCATTACATAGTCAGACTGACTCATCCGCAGTATTTCCGCAGTTATGACTCAAATCTAGTCATTCCGCAGCATTTCCTAACTAGTACACATTGCACAGTATATAAGTAGTCTAGATTTACCAATGTACGTTAGACGTATTATTTTTCTTAAATCCAAACCCCCACTTGTTTGCTGTTATCACTTGTGTGAATCACCAGACCAACTCATTGTATCTTGTTGAGCTATCTCCAAGCTACAATACACATTTATACATCTTGTTGAGCTAACTCCAAGTTGTATCCACTAACATTCACCTGTTGAGCTATCTCCTAGTGAATACTTCTTTAATTGCCACTTGTTGAGCTATCTCCGAGTTGCAACTTCCTATTACTTGTTGAGCTATCTCCAAGTATTAGACATTACACTCACTATTACTTGTTGAGCTATCTCCGAGTATTAGACATCACACTCACTACTACTTGTTGAGCTATCTCCGAGTATTAGACACCACACTCACTACTACTTGTCGAGCCAACTCCGAGTATTAGTTCTGATTCATATTACTGCTTGTCGAGCCATCTCCGAGGGTAATCTTATTATTATTTGTCGAGCTATCTCCAAATAATAACTTCTGTGAGTTTTGTATTACAAACTAGTTACTAACTGTACTTGAGCCTAGTTGTTTGAGTATATATTTTTTGCCTAGCGGTTTCAACGAACGGAAAGGCTTGCTCTATAATCTCATTAATTTCTCTTATCATTTTTACTGCCGAGTTACGTACTGTGAAGGTTTGGACGAGACTATTGATCGAGTCATAACAAGTGCTCAAGTATCCCTCAACAGTATCGGCTTGGTAAGAGGGACGAGCAAAGATGTTGGAGAAGCCACCACCAGAGAGAGAGGCGCCAGTCTCCTCTTCGCCTTTGGTAGCACCGACAGAAGCTAGAGAAGAATCAGGAGATCAGAAAACATTTAGCAGTACAACAGGATGACCTACTAAGGAAGGGGCATCAACTTGGGAATGTTCAATCAGCAAAGACGCACGACACCACCATTGTCTGCAAGCTATATGAGCAATCATAATCAAAATTAACTCCACTCCATGAATTTACTTACCGGACGAGAAAATGACAGACACTCCTTGGGCACCTATAGACCTCACGTTGGCATTATCGATGGAACTATCTATGGACACATACCTGCAAACATGTATGCGTCGCAAAGCTGGTTGGCCTGGGCAGTACTGATTTCACGCTCATCGGCGCCATAGCTAGCAAGGAAGAGTTAGTCAAAGTATCAATCACCCAGGTGTATGAAGGCACCTGGTAGTAAGAACCTGCGATTGGGTATATCAATATCAGCGATCCTGGTGTTAACCAGTTTGACTTACAAAGGTCCATGAGATCGAGGAAACCACCCAGGCCACCGTCATTGTTGTCCTTGCCTACTGAGAAAAAAGTTACCGGTACCCCATTGGCCAGGCCAATGGTATACTTTGAGATGGGTTGGCTAAAGTCTTTGCAGAGCATCAGTATAGGAGGAACCTGTGTGTCCAGGTTCTAACATTTACGCTTGAATCAGATCAAAATGCATAATGGAATTGAGAATCGAGCTCACAGCTTCAATACCAGCATTCTTGGCACCTTGCAGGTCTGAACCATCATCCAAATTTTGCAATTACCAACCGGTAGACGATGGGACGTTGTTAGCAAAGGTTTCCAAAAAGTACTGCAAGTCTGTGCGCTTCAATTTAGATCTAGGAATTAGTGAAACATCTTTTGCGTATAGTAAGTATGCTTTCTCACTTGAGGGAATTGATTAAGGAACCCGGATACACCAAGTTGATTGGTCAGTTAATTAGCCCCAGCGGTTGGGATTCCACACTTGTTCTGCAAACACCTAGGGTGACGACCAAGTCGCATTTGATGGGGTCAAGGAGCAACTGGCAGTGTTGTTTGAGCTGTTAGTACTAGCCTGTAGTGATGGGGAGGGCCGGGTCAGTGACCCTCGACCCGGCCCTTGCAGAGGGTCAAAGAGGGTCAAGGCCAGGGTCAGGATTTTGCTGACCCCTGGCCCTGGGTCTTGACCTTGGGCCAGGATTGAGTCTAAAGCTCATGCATGGGTGCTCCTAAACATTGATTTTTAAGGGCCTGAGTAGTGCACTACTAGTAAATTTCCTGGTATATAGTCACCTGTGACCTTAGCCCATGAGTAAAGCACAGGGAGCTGTAGATTTGATACACTGACCATCAGCTAGTGATACGCTGGTGCATAAAATGCAAGATCAGCAATGATTCACAGTCAAATCTCTTCTTAACCTATCAGTCTATAGACAGTACCTATCTCTTGGTTCTATTGGATGTAATCATGAAGTTATTGAATATTCTGTTTGAGATTTTCATTGAAGTAGTATGTAGTATGAATTATTTTTGATAAGGTCATGGCCTGTTTACTGTCACCATACCCCCTGGCTTTGCAACTGAGCACCAAATTGGGGCAGTGGAATCAGAGGTGGTACAATTTTGGCTGAGGGGTGGGCTAATTTTCACGAATTTCCTTTTTAGGAGTGGCCCTGGGCCAGACCCCAACCCCGACCCGACCTGGCCCTAACCCTCTTAGGTGGGCCAGGGTCAGAATTTTAGCTGGCCCTGACCCTTGGTGACCCGACCCGACCACAGGGTCTCTGGCCTGACCCGGCCCTCCCCAACACTAGTACTAGGAATGGGAGCAGTGTGGAATTTGGGGCTTTTGGATACTCTGATGGAATCGGTACTAGGATGAAGTATGTTGATATGTGGCTGCAAGTCGGCGGGAATAGAGTATGTCAATGTCCTAGTCAACTTTGTGGGGCCGCCGATCTCATTGAATTGCTGGTAGTTGGCATTGAAAAGAGAGTTGGCGGTGAATACGGGAACCGAGAACCCCAACCATTCACTGAATGCGCCCGTGGTAGCAATATTTTGAATCCCATTTTCATTCAACCAGGAAGTGACCGCTCGTACAGTATCGGGGGTGGGACCTGCAAAGGCTTTGGCCTAGAACTCAGTTTAATACTGAAAATAAAAGCGCGCAACATGACTGGGATACATACTTCTTCATAGTTTAAATGCTGACCGTACATTGCATTTCCTGGTCTACTGACATCAATGAGTTTCTGCTCCCGGCCATCCCTGTTTGCAGGGGAGAGGGCAATCTTCAAGTTCTGAGTGGCGTCGAGAGCCGGGGTGCCGGCATTCGCAAAGTAAGGAGGGGGGCTTGCACGCTCCAAGCATGACCACCGAGCGACAACTGGGGATCCCGGCCACCATAGAGGCGGCGAGTCTGAAAAGGAACAAGGCAAAGCATGCCAATTGCGTAACAGGAGAGGGAAAACCGCTGAGAGAGAACACGCATACAAGGGCTTTTGAAGAGCTTCTGTTCAATCATTACCTGTAACACCGACAGAGATGAAAAGTGTGAAGCACACAGAGGAAGCAAGAAGTAGCTATTTCCGCAAAATCTTCTTGTTATAGAATGTCAGCCTGAATCAAATGGTGGAAAAGTTTAATGACAGACATTCAGTGTATATTTGGATACTTCGAATCCTCTTCACCATATTGCATTACATAGATTGAAGCATTGATATCCATTATGGAAAGGATAATGCTCAATGCCTTCCGAAGTCACTTTGAGGTGCTCCTTACTGTGCTTGAGCCATCGTGAAGAAGTCTTCTAAATCGGGTCATCGGCCAGAGGAATGCATTCATTTTCCATCATCAAATGGGTAACAGTAGGCATCATGATATCATGGACCATGGTATTTGGATAGGGAGTACTAGAAGCGCGCGTTAACGCGTCCGGATCATATTAAAATTGCCGCGGCCTTGGCTGTCACATGCTCACTTCATCCCTTCAATATGTGTTTTTCAAGGCGAGCAGCTACCCGACCGCTGCCATTCCTCAGAGTGCCTCACCTGGACCCACTTCTCAATTTGTGTCTCTGCCTGGTGGTTCTTGTTTCTATCGGAGCTGGTAATTGTGAACAACATCAAACCTCGCGCGTGCACGGCCTGTTGATTCCAGTAAGTCCTGTTCACTTTTCCTCGATCTTAGTTTCCATGTTCTTATCTGTACCGCGCATCCTCAAGGCCTCATTAACATTCCCTTGTTCCATTCGAACCCTCTTGTCTCCCTTTTGAAACTGCCAATGAACTCTTTTTTACTATCAAGAACTGACCTGAATCCTCCTTAGATGCATGACAGCCAATGATAGATGATCGATGAATCCATGATACCCCAAGTCTCAGCTGTTGTTGCACAGACCAATTTTCCCAACAACAAGCTCACCTCTTCTGCCTGCTACATTGATATACCCGCATCCTTTCAGTCTCGAGAACCACAGTCACGCTTGCAACATACACTGGCACTCCTTCCAAAGCTACGGAGTGGATTACCAAGCAGGGCCACACCATGATTCCGATTCTGGTGTGTTCTGTTGCCTCTTGGGATGCCTTGAAAGTCAGTGCAAATCAGAGGCTGGTGCTTATGCAGGAAGCGCTGGGAGGACCTGGAGAAAGGTAGCAAAAATTTTATTATGGAGGTGTGAAAGAGGCAACAACAACGAGTCCAGTAAGTTCCACTTGCTTTGCTTTTTTTCGATATTCGATCATTCTTGCTCTCATTTTTGGCTCACCTCATTTTCATTGTACCATGTCTGAGTCCCTCACTTCCGTTCCTGGTTTGCGCTTTCAATTCATCGATCATCCCATTCATTTTACGCTTGCATTCCTCACTGGGTTTCCTTTGTTTCTTTTACTATTGCTGTTTTCTGCTATTATCATTCTCATTTTACGGTTACCGTTGTGAATATAAATACTAATTACACCTCCTTTGATAGATCGTCTTCCGTTGCCACTGCTGAAAACCTTTCAAATCCGTCCTTGAATCTCGTAACACTCAAACGTTCACGGAACCAAAGCTCCCCCTATGTCTTGTACTACAAATCCACGCGCATGCCACTCACGCTTTGCTTCCGTTGGATCGAAACCCGACATATTGTAACCCGGGACGTCAAGTAAACCAATAGACGGATGAAGAGAGCACGAGATGTTGCTGGAGGTGCACTGGATGAATTCTTGAAGGACCAAGATGGTCCGCGACGGCATTGAAGCAGTATCAGTGGATTGACGGGAAAGACATGCATTGATGTTCCGAGTTTGCAGAAAAATCTGCTGGTCGGATTCACGAGCAGAAAGCAGTTATATAGAAACATGTATCTGCACTGTAGAAATGTATAATGTTATTTATTCAGATAACAAGATCGATAGTCAGGCAGAAAATTTGAGTATCGGGATGCCTACCAGGAGGACTGAATCGTGTCCATATTCATAGCCTTTCATGGCATATGATTATTCTACTGAAATGAGTTGTATCTGAAGCCCATTTGAAAAAAAATATATTATCTATTTCTGTGGGTTGTAAACGCAAGCGTATTCGTATGATAGCAACATATTTGATATCAGCGTCGATATATGAGCTATCTGTTACAGTTTCGAAAGTAAAGAAAGCTCCCATGAAATAGAAACTATCGGTACAATTGACAGGACGCGGCAGCGTCAGATTCTAGTCGCAGAAGTGTGTAAGACATGTAAATCATCTTCTGGCAGAAGTATATACAAATCTCAAACAAGATTATAGGACAAAATATCTTCGCATAGACCATCCAAAGTCAGTTCATTAACCAAAGCCAGGAAATTATCATAATCCAGACACAGAACTTTCACAAGTCAGGTTCTGAGTCCGAAATTGGCATAGCTCTACCAACCCACTCATTCCAGTAAGGAATCTCAGTAGCACTGATTTCTAGGGCCTGCAGAACAGCAGGAGCCAAGCCATCAAGGTATTTCTGATGGTAGAAGGAACGAGGTGGTTTCTGGATTATTCTCCTATTGCTCTCCCTATCAGTGCGCCGGCGGACGAGAGTTAGTTGTCGAGTGTATCTTTTCCCCTTCTGTTCACATTCCTTCTTGTTCAGATTCAGGATATAGCTATCCACCCCCTCCAACAATGTAGAAATGAACCGTCGCCTATAATATGGTACAGTTGAGTGCAACCCTTGGCTGTCGGTGTCCGTTTAATCTGTTGACTGTCCATCTTTTCCAAGGATCGTGACAATAGTTTGTGCAGTAGTCCATTTTGCTCTATCCATGGGTGAGAGCGAGGTTTGCTGGAGGACTTTTCGATTCCAGTACTGCGCTTGTCGAACTTCTACAGATGGTTAATAGGTAAACAGTATATCTCAACAAAGCACTCACTTCTACTTTTCTAGAATTCCTTCGAACATTTACATAGCGCTGTAGCGTTTGAGTGTCCGCGCGCGCCCGAGCTTCATCAGCTGTCTCAACTTGATTACCTTCCTGTGTGATTCGAGGGTTACGTCTTTGCCAAGACTCCTGAGCCTGTTTAATGTGATCCCACAGCATCGCAGATATAACTTTGTCATTGACTTCTCCCTGTAGCTGCTTTTCGGCTTTCTTGTAAAGGATGACAGGCAGCATATTCGATATCACGACCCGATTCCATCGCGACTTGCGCCATGTAAGTCCAAAAAATAACTTGAATCGAGAATCATTCTCGGGCCCAGGGCCCTCATATTTCTCAAACTTCAGCGCAATTGCTTTGTCCACGGGCCTGTAGTCCTCGAAGTGGTTAACATGCTCCCGTTGCGTCATGGAAAGGAAAGAGTTCCGGACAAAGCTCTGAATGAATTCAGCATTGATTAAACTAGACGCTTGAAAGGAGAATACCTTCCAATCCTTCTCCCCACTTTTGGTGAGACTTCCCAGAGTTGCCTCCTTCAGTGTTCTGTCGTGGGCTGGGCTTCCTAGCTTGGGTTCCTGGCTAGGTCTAGTTTTACGCTGTCTTTCAGCTGGCCGAGAGGCCATGACTTGTGCAACCGTGGCTTCAATAATAGCTTTTATGTCAGGACGAGCATCTCCACAGGCTGAGCATCCATGAGCGTCATGAGGCATGGGTGACTGCTGATGAGAAGAAGACATTGTAGATGGTTGAGGTGGCGTCACAGAAGGAGCTAGATGAGGTACCTAGGGTTATGGATGAGATGGGTGAGATGGAGACGAAGACTGTTGAAGTGTTGGAGGCATCATAAACGAGCAAAAGGGAGACGCATGAGGCTGTTGGTGAGATGAAGACAGCGAAGACTGCTGAGGCGGTGGAAAGGATGTAGATGTCTGGGGAGGTACCTGACGCTGCTGCTGAGGGGATACTGAAGCCTGAGCTGAATCAACAGGCAACTGAGGTTCTTGGTGAGTTGAAGATGAAGACCGCGGGGGTGGTGGAGACGCAGATGCAGATGGCCCCTGCAATGGCGGAGTAGGTGTAGTACATTGCTGAGAATTTGCCTTGGTTCTGAGGTGGATAATCTCTGCATCCAGAGATATCTACGCAAACAAACTTAAGGAACAATAATATGGATATAAACTCAAAGTTACCTTGTCGCGAGTGACACGTTCTCTTTCTTCATTCTACGGTAACGATGAGCAACACAAAAACATATAAGGAGAAAAACGCACCGCTTCTTTGAGGCGCTGTTCCTAAAGGGAAAAAAAAAAAAAAACATCGGAAAAAGAGCAATATGTTTGAAAGAGCTTTAACTGACCATGTTTTTCTGGTGTTGTTGCGCCTGAAGGAGCAAGATGAGTAAGTTTTATTACAATTTGCAAAAGGACTGACAAGGCGAAGGGATTCCTCGGCCGCTTCTCGTAAATGGACTTCTTCTTGGTGCTGTCGGGGAGATACCTTGAGCTATGTTCAACCTGATACAAGGAGGTTCATACCATGCTGTCTAGCTGGTTGTTTACTTCCATCTTGTCTCGCCACTCTTGATGCTGAGATGTCGTATAAGTACATCGCGAGTGAAACCTTCAACCGTGTAAACTCACAAGCTGGTTGATTTTATTACTAACCCAGTTGTTTTGGTCAACAAGCGATGTTTTCTCTGAGGTCAAACGTTGAAACACCGATTGGTACCCTCTGAGCGTCTCCAATAGTGCTTTGTTTGTTTCACGTTGCTATTATAGGTGATCAGCTTCAACACTGGTAGTACGGATGGGAAAAAAATACCTCATCAAACTGCTCTTGCGATGGGCCAGCCACAGCTCTGACTTTGCTGGGGGAGAAGTATGGTACCAAAGAAAGAGTTCCCGGCATTGGAGGGTCCTCGGCTACGTCTACCTGGGAATTGGACCGTTTGCGTTGATCCAAGGCAGCTGACGACATTACAATAAGCTGATATTCAAGTAAATACTGCAAGTATTGGCACCAGGCCTAACAGACAGAAGTATGGGGATGGGTGGTTGTGAAGCATCAATTGTTCTTAAGTGGGGGAAAGTTGGTTAGCAGTAAAGATTTAACAAAAGGAAAAAAAAAATTCACTACACCGGTGAGAAGAGGCTTGTTGTTTAATAATTATTAATGAAATACATGAACGTGGAAATGAAAATTGTTATGAATGTGTTGAACAATGAAAATCGTTAATGAACGTGGAATCGTGCAAAATTACACAATAAGCGTGGAATTCTACACTACAATTGAATAACAGGTTTCAACTGGTGTCCTCGACGGTGCTGGAACCAAGCCACATGAGCAGCGAATCTAAAACGAGGTTCAGAAGTAACAAAAAAACAAAAAGAACTTGATGCTTACCGTTGAGCAATGACCTTGGCACGTTTGACATCTCCACTTCAAAAATTCACAACATTTCCAACATTCTTCATGCCCACCCGCATGATCACCAGATCACCATGGATTGCGAGGGCTGAATTCCAGTGTAAGAGTCGGTGTTGCTGAGCAAAAATTCTGAATTGTGTCCCCTTGTGTACAACATCAAAATCATGAATATAGGGCTGTCGACGCGGCCACCCCTCGAAGTAATGATCGACCAAGGGAGTATGTAGATGAGCATGATTGTGCGGCGAATGGGATGCAACTGTTGGAACATTGATACTGGTTGAATCATTGGAGGATGAGATACAAGTCGCCTTCAGTGAGAAAAGCATGGAGGCCTATCATCGGGGTCAACACTGCGTTAAAGAGTGAAACTGACTTACCTTAGGTGACGCTTTGCGAGATTGAGGCATAATGATACGTTCTGAAACGAGTGTGAAAGAGCAGCCAGCTGCGATTCTTGCTAGTTAGTGATAGAAAGATACCACTGAGATAGAGATACCATTATTTTATATACCCTCAATTCTTTCTCCGGTATTGACAAGTTGAAAAAACAATTACAACTAATTACAACGTCAAGTATCCTTTTCGCCCTTCTTATTTTTCTTGACCTTTTTTGCCAGTGTGTCCTTTTTACTCTTCAGTTGTTCCCGAAGCAGTAAATCCGCCCCCCAATGATTCACATGGTCCTTGAATTCAGGGATTGAATTCTCAATCTGGGAGCTTGGCGATGAGATCAACACTTAAGCAACAGGACACAGGAACACTTACTCACGTACACGCCCGGTTCAGAATATCAGCTTCATGGGCACTGAGACTAAGTCCTGTATCGAGCTCAATATTGACCACTTCCCGAGCAATTTTCTAAATGAACCTGTGAGTAACAACGACTGAATCAAATGCAAGGTTCCTACATGATAGGCAGAGAGCACTTTACCGTTCCAAATCTCAGAAACAGTGAGCTCTGGATTGGGGCGCGGTACATCAGGAAAAGCCGTTTTTGCCTAGGTGACCCCAGAGTGGCCTAAAGCAAACTAGGTAACCTATGAATCCTATAGCATCCTAGGAATTTGGGCTCGTCCCTTGCCAGTCAAGGCTCTTGAGGACTCCCTAGGGTATCCTAGGCAAACCCAGGGCAAGCCTAGGTTTGCCCAGGTTTTCCCAGGTGTTCCCCAGGAGCACCTGGGCAAACCTGGGCAAACCTAGGCTTGCCTAGGGAATCCTCAAGAGCCTTGACTGGCAAGGGACGAGCCCAAATTCCTAGGATGCCATAGGATTCATAGGTCACCTAGTTTGATTTAGGCCACTCTGGGGTCACGTAGGCAAAAATGACTTTTCCTGATGTATAAGGTTGATTTGTACATTGGGGGCAGAGCCGCTGCTGAAATCTTGACCTAGGGGTGTCAACGGAGACCCAGGGGTAGAGGAGTCTTCCAAGAGACCAGGTGTCAAATCGATCGTGTTAGGCTTCGTAGTTGGGTATGGTTTTGAGTATGGTTTCGAGATGACTGTGTGGTGGATACCTGGAAGTTGGTGAAGCCGGCAAGGAATGGTAGTAGCGTAAAGTGGTACAACGCGGGGCCGCAATGCAGCTCTCGGTGAAAAAGTAGGTATCGGAGTTGTTTTAGTTTCGTTCATTGAGTAAAGCTTTGAACTCGTGTCATGCAATTTGCTTTTGAATGAATGAAGAACAATTGGAGCCCATTTTCACATCATTAATTGTTTTTTGTGGGTTTTTGTGATTTATAATCAAAGCTTCTTTAATTATTCAGACGGATATAAAAGAAAGTTTTGAGAAATGCAGAGTACTTACAAAATCAATGAAGCCCTCAACTGCCTTAAAGAGCAATCACGACCAATATATGCTACAAAAACTGTTGACGGGACACCAAGGTCCTGTTTCGTGCATCACAGCCCACCCGCTTGGAACACATATCGCTACCGGAGGTAAGCTATATGTCGCATTGTGCACATTATCTGTGTTGACTCGAAGAAGGGGAGAAGGGAACCAATATTTGGAACCTAGAAACTAGCGCCCTTGTTGCACCACCAACTAGAGCCGGAGAGCGTGGAATGACCACAGCAATAGTGTGGCTCACAAAGCCAGTGATGTAGAGGACGGCCTTGCATACGGTACTGAAGACGGTTATCTGTGCATTTGGAAAAAAGACCATAAGGAAGACAAAGTAAGTCAAGCATCCAAAAGTCATGACCTATAATAATAATCACCGGATAGTTCATGGAAATATATTGCGACTGTCTTACCGGAGGTAAAGACGGCCAAGAGATTGCGGCTATGGCATATGACACAAGCTCAAACCAACTAGCTGTTGTCCATCAAGCTGAATCGGTGCATCGCTTCGTCATTGACGGCTCCATGTATCCACGGACGATAAAGTCCGTATCTATTCCTAAGCATTGGCCACAAGGAGTGGCGTTCGGACAGGTTGGCATGAGAGGCCCGAGCTTTGGTCCTTCGGAAGGGAGGATGGAGTTATGTCAGTAATGGTCTGGGCGCGCTAATTAACATACATGCTTACCGCGTTTGCAGCTATATTCTTAATGACAATGGCAAGGTTCTATCAACCAAAACTACCGGGACTGTAATGTGAGCATTCCTCATTCAAACAAGACGCAGACACTGACCAGTAACAGAGGTCACGCAGTACTTAATGTCAAAGAAGACGCGATCCTGTTAGATGATGTTTCGCAAGGTGTTGCCTTGTACAAGCTTTCTGGGGCGGAGAGAGTCAAAACCTTTGAAGTTCCCAGTACTCAGTGCAGAATGAGGGACATTGCATTCCACGATGGCTGCGGCAGCATCATTAGTGGCAGCGACCACGGGAACGTCTATGTCTTTGACTGCCGCACAGGTTCCATTAACGATGTGATTCGCACCGGGGTGAAAGACTGCATCAGGAAAAGCCATTTTTGCCTAGGTGACCCCAGAGTGGCCTAAATCAAACTAGGTGACCTATGAATCCTATGGCATCCTAGGAATTTGGGCTCGTCCCTTGCCAGTCAAGGCTCTTGAGGATTCCCTAGGCAAGCCTAGGTTTGCCCAGGTTTGCCCAGGTGCTCCTGGGGAACACCTGGGGAACACCTGGGAAAACCTGGGCAAACCTAGGCTTGCCCTGGGTTTGCCTAGGATACCCTAGGGAATCCTCAAGAGCCTTGACTGGCAAGGGACGAGCCCAAATTCCTAGGATGCTATAGGATTCATAGGTCACCTAGTTTGCTTTAGGCCACTCTGGGGTCACCTAGGCAAAAACGGCTTTTCCTGATGTGGGTACAGTCAATCGCAGTGAGTTTTTGATAATCGTGATCATAAGTTATTACTCACCCAACGAACAAGGCTATCGAAGTATCTGGGGTTCCATTAATCCTAGTCGGGCCATCAGGAGAGAACACGAGTCATGCACCCATCCAAGTATGGGAGAAGTCGATGGTTCTCTCAAAGAATAAAGAAACAAAGAAGGGAAGGGACATCGCAGGAGAAGGACGCAGAATGCTGTTTATCATATTGTCGTGCCTGTTCATCCTGGAAAACGTTTTGGTGAGGAGTTTGTCTTCGAAGGGTATCTTCAAAAGGGTAAATCGCTGATTATGGGCCCTAGGGAATTCCGATTCTTAGCTATCTTAAACGCGGAATTGGTCATGTCAAAGAGTATTTTGTATAAAAAGGGCATGGTTACATACCATGATACCATGAGTCCAGTACAAATTTGTACAGATATAATTACATGGTGGTTTGAGAACAAAAGTGAAGAAATTGCTGTTTTGCAAACCGCGGCATGTTGAAGCTGCACGTGGACAGATTTTAGAGTCCAAAAAGGAAGTTATGCGTCATGTGTCTTCTGGAATTAAATTACTCTTACACTACCAAATGCTGATAAAAAGGACAATGTTCGCATGAAAAAACGAAAGGAAGGAAGAAACATTCACGAACAAATGCAAAAGAAAACACAGCGTTGTAAACTAAACCAGTACTGAGGACAAAAATCACCAAATAATCCTCATTCTTCTTTTGCTTTTACTAGTATTACGCCTGAGTGAAAGATCCCATTATTCCCAACTTCACAACCTACGACGCTTTTCGGGAAGATCATCTTCTACATCAGAGATGTTAATCACCCTCTTGCGTTTGGATTATCGGTTTCATCTTCCGTGTCAGAGATGTTAATCACCCTCAGCTTGCGTTTTGAAGTATGGGTTTCATCTTCCGTGTCAGAGATATCTATCACCTCCGATGGACTGGTTTCATCTTCTGTGTCAGCAATATAGATCACCTCGACTCGGCTGGAGGAGGGACCTTTGACTTCTAAACAATGCGAGTTAATCATGAAACTGGCCACAAAGATAAGGGATCATACGGACCTGGCGAAGGTAGGAATGGCTCTGGCTCCGACTCATCATCCGAGAGGTCAATTACATCCACGTTGTTGCATGCTGTTATCATTTAGTTGATTATTCAAAGGGTATAAATATGGATAACTTACCAGCGACGGCGGGTTTCGCGGGATTTCTGGAATATTTGAACAGTGAGCAAATGTACGCCAACATTGCGATGTAACATTCTGGCTTTTCGGCGAGACCGTAGTATACAAGTTGACGCACTGGTATTGTGTCGTTGCAGTCTATTATATGGCCAGAGGGAAGCGAAAGCTGCAGCCAGAGATCTTCACTCGCAAACGGGACTACTTGGTCGATTCAAGCTTTGGGGTGCTTGGACATAGGGCGAACATACCAAACCGAGATGCCTGAGTAAAAGAGCATGTCAAGTTCACTCAACAAATTCTCTGTTTTAGAAGTTTCAATGATGAAGGCCCCAACAATATCCATCGGCTTGTAAATTCTTCTTAGGGCTTTGGCGTCCTTGATTCTATTTCGCCATTCAGGCCCTAACCAATCATTATGTGCATTCAACTCCAGGATGTGTCGCTGAAGACATGCAACACGAAGGAAGTGTTCTTCTCGACTTGCTGGGAGAGGTAAGAGATCCAGCAAGCGTTTTATTTGAATGGACCCTGAAAGAAGATACTCGTCGCGCCCAGAATACCGTAAGGGTACGTCTTTGAGGACGGCGTTTGCTAATGCCTCCAGCTTTGAGCGAAATGCTTTACCCAAACAACACATGCCGTCGGAGGATTTTTGGAAGTGACGATCAGCTGGAATCACCCAAGCATAGTATAACTTGTGCTGGGGATCCAGTGAACGGGTTTTGATAACAGCCAAACTTTTGACAAAAAGGGCTGTGGGTACAGAAGGGGATCGTGACTTCCAAAGTGGTTACCTTGCCTCATATGCACACGGCACTCTGTGATTGGAGGAAAATACAAGACATCTGCATTGGGGGATGTGACCAGTAAATCTCCAGGTAGTATATTCCCTACTTGTCCATTGATGCTCTGAAGGGCTATGATATACTTAAGCCAAGACCTGTGACAAAAAGAAGACGGACTTACCAGAGGAACTGTAAGTTACTGGAGACAGTCTGTCCTCGGTACTGCCGCGGAAATCATTGTAACTATCATTGGTGCTGCCTTCAGTGTCGGTGCTATGTTCAGTGTCGGTGCTATGTTCAGTGTCGGTGCTAAGTTCAGCATTGTTGTTATCATCATTTCGAGTATAAGGTTTAAAAAAAGGGTGGTTGGAGGGATACTTGCGGCCAATCACGGGATGGTCAAGAGGTTTGAGGGACTTGGGACGCGGCTTATACAGCTCCTTTGTTCGAGCCATTGATGGAAAGTTGTGGGTTCAGAACAAAAGACGAGAAATTGCTATTAGTCATTGTCAGCGATTTAGCTGACTTTAGGGACTTTTTAGCCTTCGTGGTATTCTTCGAGACTTTTCCTCTATATCATCAAGCTTCAATGGACCAGTATCGAGCATTGTTGGAATTATTTGTACGCTGATGAGTTTCAGATGCCCTTTATCGATGGTCATCTGTACTGGTCATTAGCACAATTGTAACTAGCTATTTCATTATGGTGTGGACTGTATCTGGGCCCATTCTCCTCATGCTCAAAATCAAACGAAATTTGCCATATCTGACTTAAATTTGCGGTTAAATCCACTTAAATTCACAGATTCTAGTGATACAATTTCACCTCTCTTCATTTACTTCGATTTCAGGCCCGACCAAGACATAGTACATAACGTCAATTGTTTTACCATCGAATTGTTCGCGAGCACGGTCTTTCAGCGTTTCGATGGTACCAAGGGCAGCGTCAGTGTGGTCCTTATGACCCTGGGCAGTAGTGATCTGGATAATGACGATGATAACCTTGCTGCCGAGTTCCCAGAAGAAAAAGGAGTTGAAGAACGGGTTGTTGATGGATTTAGGAACATAGTAGTAGTGAAGAACCAAGGTATTCACTCTCTGGGAGTTTGTCATAGTACCACTTGGGGAAATCGTCGCATCGGGAGCATGGGAAGCTAATGGTGTGATAGGTAGCAGAGGATGATGAGGAACGGGATGACCTCTCCATTTGTTGCAGCTGAACCATGAGCCTGCAAACCTGACACACCTGATTCCAACAATTCAGACACCAGTAGCAACAAGGAGGGCAAATGACCGAACAGCGCTGCTCAAGCTTGTCCTGATATTCTACCAAAACCTGGTACGTCCGTCGTTTCGTCGCAGGCGGGTCTTGGCTTATAATGTTCATCCCTATAGCCCTCAATGGACGAGTAGGGAACATTTATCACCCTCTGTCCACGGAACTGTATATCCTACCTCTCTGTACCCGCCAACTGGAACTTAACCTCAAGTTCCTCTCCTACGTTGTCACTTTGCCTCCCATGGACCTGGTCAGCCTTGCATTACAGGCCAGTAGCAATTTACGCATGAGGGCCATGCCGTCCTGGCTCATGGATGTTGACTGGGCAATCAGAAATCTACCTGGGTCTCACGAGCATCTTCATACTCTTCAGCTCATTGACCCAGCCTCCATTAAGCGTCTCACTCATGGTATCCGCACGATGACACTACAGCAACTGGATCACAATATTGACATGATGCATAAACTGCGCCTCCTGCGAGGACGCTTGGAACCATCCAAATTCTTCCTCCAATTTGCAGACACAACCAAACCATCATCTCAGTGATGCCGATGCTCTATGCTTCCTCAAATGTTGTATTTTCTCATGGAACGGTGTCATCAGAACGGCAAAATTTGTCAACGAGGGAGTTCAGGTTCTGGTCGGAAACGGTTGGGGGAAATCAGCTGCAAGTCGGATCAGACAAGGACGATTGAGTTATCACTCTTTTTTATTCCATCCTGACGTCGGCTTTGCAGTCTACCTTCTCTTTGGGAGTTGAGCTCGCTGTCTTGCTGCCATCGGGACCGGCTGTTTCTAATCCTGTACACTATCTTAAACTGTACTACTTACTTCTTATATTGGATCAGTAACGGAGAAAACATACAAGACTCATTAAATTAACTATACTAATACAAGACTATTGATAGTCAGGTGATCTCCTTCCTTTTTGGAGTCTAAAATCTGGCCGCATGCAAGCTCAATATGCCGCGGTTTGCAATACGGCAATTTCTACATTTTTGTTCTCATACCACCAACTGCTGAAATTTTGCGTTTTTACCAAATGGAAACCCAGGTAATGCACAACAAACAGGCTTAACGCAAAAGGAGGAAGCTGAGAAGGCATGAAGTTTCTAGATCTAGAAGCCCAGGTTGACAGCGACAACAAGTTTGGTAGCGAGGATGAGAATGAACATCTGGAACATGGTATGTGCCAATCCGCTTATTGTCTTCTGCACTAATATGCACATTTTGCAGAAAAGTTCCTTGACGACAGCCCTTTCGATGAAGACATCTCTTTTTCTGGCGAGCCACTACCATCCTCAAGCTTCACCAACATTGAATCTCGCCTCGACCACGTTGTTGAACATATTGAAGACAAGTATCTCAAACAATCAGTCGTGGAAGGCGACGACGATCTACTGCCTTTAGAGGTACTTGTGTTGGAAGCAGATGCCTGGCCGCTTTGGAGGGTCAAATGCACGGTAATTACCATCTCTCCCTAATTTCACAAAACTCATTCACCGTTTATAGCCTAGACAGGAGTACTTTGTATTGTACGAGTTGTTGATGAAACATGATCTTTTGTCGGACAAACTCCGAACGGCATTCCATAACCCTCGAGACATTGGTTATTTGTACTTGGAAGCACGATTCTTGAAACAGGGACCACAATCGTTGCAGCACATTCTAAGAGGATTCTTGGACGTCAGAATGTCTTCATTGGCACTTGTTTCACAGTCAGATATCCAGAAATGCCTTCAAATACCAACGACGAGAGATTGAGTAATGGTAGGAAGGCAATGGGTTTGAATCAATTGGGGTTTGTATAGAGGGGATGTTGGTCTTGTTGTAAATCATTATCACAACGAAAACTCTGTAAACGGTATTCAAGTACTGGTTGTCCCTCGACTTGGCTTCAGCTCATCTCCTTCCTCTTCTCTCAAGCGCAAGCGTATCAATCCTTGTCCTCCTCCTCAGCTATTTGACCTTCAACAAGGTTCAGAGTTCTTAGAGTTGCATGCTGACAATCTCAACTATGTTAAAGAGAGTGCTGAGGAGCGCAAGTATTCGAAGCAGCTTTTACAAACTCTTAGAATGGAACTTGCTAGTCTTGGTGTTTGTGTACGAGACAAGCAGGACTTTTTCACAGTATCGCCTTCGAATGTTGTCCAATAGGTCCACTGTATGGTATAAATAGGTAATCAGATGTGTCGTTCTCGTGGGAGGAGTTGTGGTCCGCAAACTACGTGAATTGTCAAGTGTGAATTGTCTAGTAAACAATAACAACAATAATGATTGTCAAGTGTGTGTGAATTGTCTAGAATAACAATAATGATAGTACTTTCAGAAATACAATTGTTCATGGGTCATTAAATACCTGTGTTTCAAACCTCGCAAAAGCCATGTTCTCCTCACTGCGTACTCTATTCTACACGGTGAGCATACATGCCAATCTTACCAGCACTTTTGTTAACAATTTGACAGGACAATGGTGTACCGGACACGATTAGGTCTTCTCCGTTTTCCACTGCTCAGGATCAGCATACCTCTGCGGAAAATGTAGCTGTTCCAGGAGCTTTTTCCCTTGAGTCTTCCACCAAAAATTCTTGTTTGGTTCAGGTAAGCTTTCTTTCTAATGTAGTACAATTCTGAATGGATTGGTATAGGATAATCAATCCTCGACAACTCTGGGGCCATTCGCCACATCGACGATGAATGTCATGGCTGACTCAGTTTATGACGATTTATTCACAAGTTTGCCGCAGTCGCCTGCTTCCTCAGTAACAGGACTAACGAGTGAGGTAGCTTCCATGAGCATCAAAGAATGTGCAATCCGGCCTCCGTATGCCTCTGCCTCCCAGGTGAGGGCTTATCATACGTTTACAAAATATTCCATACTTAACGTTTATAGCCCTTATCCCCATCTAGATCCTCATTATCACAAACATCTGACCTGGCTTGCTTGAGCATCGGAGAGGGTACGAGTCAGTCTCCACATTTCGGTCCCTTTCAAGTACGGCCTCTGGATGTTCCTGCTTCTTCACAGTCTCTGAACTCCGGAAATCTAGTCCCAGTAAGCAAGTTGATTCTGAAGTCTGTCTGGTAACTGATGCAATTCGCTCAGGACTGTGAAGCTTCTACCACTTTGGAATCTTTAGAAACACTTTTGGCAGCCGCTACCTTGACCAAAGATATTGTGGATACCTCCGCCCACAACAAACTATTCTCATCTTCGTTTGAGTTCTATCAATCAAGGAGTACCGCATTGCCTGATGCAATGCACTCTCTGGACTTCGACTCCAGTCTGAAGGGAATTCAAGCTGATATTCATTTGAAGCACTCTCCCGCTTTTCGAACTGGTGGCAAATTTACTAGAAGTTCCATTCCACGGCCGAAATCTCAATCACAATCACCTAGTAGTAAACTGAAGGGCAAGAAAGAGCAAGAGTCCGTGGACCTTTTGGAGCGTTTGGGGCGCCAGTTTGAGCACCATTATGCCCGAATCTTCGTCGATAGCGGTTTCGCGACTCTCTCGACAAGTTCTCAATGCTCAAGGCTAGATGAAGCGACGTCCTGGCTTCAGGAAGGCTTAGAAAGCCTCGATAATCTTGAGAAAAAAACCAGGCGAAGGGTGGAACAGGAAGATGAAAATATGGGAAATCGAAGACAGCAGCTACGAGAACAAATGAGGGGTTTGCATGCACGGATTTGTGCATTATACGGGCCCATCGTTCCTGAACATCCAATTCAAGTCGACTCCCATGAGTTACCCGTTTCTTTCCCAGTGACTATCCTTTTCTCAGATGTTCCTAGATTACCTTTATGATACGGACATATCTTTCAAGGACCAAGTCAATCAAATTATTGCTCTTCTTGCAGTTATTTGCAATATGGTTATTGGTTTGTCCATCCATCAGTGTTGCTATTCTATGTGTTCAACTTGGAATGTCCACTATCAGCTCTCTTGGCACCGTTCTTCCCTACGAGTTCTCTATGTCCCAAAACGAAATTATCGCTAACATACCCGGAAACCTTTCCGATGGCCTTAAAATGTTTGATGTTGATGGTCGGTTCGACATGTATGCTGTTTGTCCCTCCTACAACTACACAAATAAGGCACATCCACTGAAAAGGAAAGGTTTCTATGACTACCCAAAGTCCTGTAATAATACTGTCATCGGGGAAGATGGTCCAGCTCCATGCCAGACCAATCTTCTTAAAGAGCGACATGACGGTATGGTCCAGCCCATCAAGCCATACCTCGTCAGCTCCCTCCCAGACCACCTTGCATGCTGCCTTGCTGACCCTACTTACGTCGAGCAATCCAAGCAAGCTTGTGACTTGGCTTTTGCTGCAGCTCAGACTGGAGTAGAACCCGCCGGCACGCAGAATGTTTTCGAGGCCAACTTTATCAAGGATTTTAAGGGACCCAATGGAAAATTATTCGTAGACCGAGGCGACAAAATTTGGCTGGCCTTCTCGATGCACATTGATTTTTTCAACCCTGACCATATTACACATCAAGGGGCAACAAAGTCCGTTGGAATCATATCTGCTGCTAATCTGGCTCTCCATCCCTCAATTCGATACCTCCCAGAATACATGTACATGTGCATCATGCCCGGACCCAGTGAACCTCCACAGGACAAACTTGATCATTACATACGACCTGTAATTGAACAATTTGCGAGGGCATGGCGACCAGGGCTCAAAATCTCTCGTACTGCAGACTCAGAATCTAGTGCAATCATCGAGGCAGGGATTATTCTGTCTGTAAATGACCTTCCCGCTGCTCGTAAAGTTGCTGGGTTTCACAGACATACCTCAGGTTTTCTCTGTAGTGTTTGTAAGCTACGGGGCAGAACCCACATCTTCAATACTGATCATGGTCAGTGGACACCATGGAACTCAGATGAACTTCGTCATTGGGCAACTGTGTACAAGGATGCTAGAACTCTCAAGGAGCGGAAGAAAATATTTGATGAACATGGTGTCTGATGGTCTTCTTTTTGGCTGCTCGAGTATTGGGATCCTACACGGATGCTGGTAATTGACGCGATGCATTGCATTCTGGAGGGTCTCATACACTACCATTGCCGTCACGTCCTTCGTCTTGACGCCTCATCTCCCATTCTCAGCGCTGATGGTTTCATGTACGCTTATGATTGGCCATGGACTGCATACAAACACGAAGGTGCTCCCAATGATCTTCGCTTATCAGACAAACAGATTCCATCTGTCGCGAAAGTCCAGCAGACTCTCTGTTTGGCTATGGAAGGAGATCAAGCCTTGTCGTTATATGAGGTCTGGACACGGCTCCACAGACAAGGCGTCTTGAACACTCTGGCGTTTGTGGCTTCCACTCTAGATCTTCCCAAGGAGCTCAATAATATTTCTCTGACCATTGCGTCTCTTTATTGCGAACACGCTAAGACTAAGAAGCATGGCAAACCAACATTCCCTCACGGGCATCGCGCCAAAACCAAAAAATCATTTCATTGCTTATGCTCACATTTTTCTTGTAGAGGTTAACGCAACCCCATTCCTGCGAAGGCTCCATTCTCCGAACAGGAACCCCTGAAACTCTTGCTCACATTCAAACAGTAATTCGGATACCGTCTCTCCATTGTGGATCAATTCAGTACCCAAAAAATTTTGGTGAGAAGAAAGCTGGATCCATCAAAGCAGATGAATGGCGTATACTGAGCTCCGTTTACCTTCCAATCGCGCTTGTCATCCTATGGGGAGATGACGATGGCTGGCGCACCCCCTCAGGACGAGTCGGATTCCGGCCACTTGTTGGCCGCTCTTGATCACACTATGGCTCTTTTCCAGGCTACGATTATTGCATGTCGGTACACTATTACCGCTTCTCGCGTGCTTGACTATCGTAAACAACTCGACTTTTGGGTGGACAATCTACGTAAACTTTTTCCACATACCCGGGAAGGGGTTGCTCGTCCCAACATACATGCTGCGGGTCACCTATATGATTTCATGTTACTTTTCGGGCCTGTCAATTCATGGTGGTGTTTTCCCTTTGAAAGGTTGATTGGTGTTCTCCAGAAGATAAACACAAATGATCACATTGGTGGTAGATGTTGACATTCATTTTTCCTACCAGACAACTAAGAACATTCTCCAGGTGCTTTGGAGTCTACCATTGTAAAAACCTTCGCTTGTACTGCAAACATTCGTCATTGGCTTCATTGCCCTGGATGTCTGGAAGCTGTTCACCAGCTCAAAGTTCTTTTCGATAAGTGCTTTGTTCCTGTAAACGCCGTCAATGAAACTACGGAGTTTCGTTCCAAGGAAGGGGAGCCATCGTGCATACGCCAAGTTTGATGGTGTCTACTTTTCGCCACCAACCTTTCATGCAGGAAACGCCAGCATCATTTACCAACCTACCCCCAGTGAAGCACCAGTGGCGGCCAAATTCAGCGTATCAAAAATATCTTCAAAGATGGTTGGAATTGTGACATGCGTGTTCATGTACACCCTATGAACAACTGTCAAAGTCATTATACGATCCTTTTGTGCGCTATCCTTATTTACAAGCTACTACCTACTCTTCGACACTAAGAGAGATGGATGATCTAATTAGCCTAGATGATATTGTTGCCCACGCTGCTCGTTACGATTATTCATATGGACACTCTGTCCTTATGAATCTTTCCAGGGATTGACTTTATTGAATTCTCATAACTCTTAAACAGTGATGAATTATCATTTTCATTGTCAAAGGGTCTGCAATGACCTTAAACTAAATCTCAATGGCTTGGGATGATTGAAGCAGAAGGAAAAAGTTGTGCCTAGCTCTGTGTCTAGATGACCGCGAAATGGACTACACATGGTTTTGGGTATGTCTTGCTTGATTCCGATGCTGCAGCTTAAGCTTATTTTCTGATTACGGCTGTCAGCAGCTTCAGCTTCAGTGGTCAAGCGTCGAAGTGCTTCCTGGTAATACAAAAGATTATACAGCAAGGATTTTGTTATTAGAACGATCTGGAATGGTTTATGCTACCTATTCCGTAGGTACATACAATATCTTCAACCAGCGCTGGCTATGAAATCTCATGATGACTGTCACTGGATGTCCATCATGGTTTCGCAACTATGTGCAAACCTCATCCACACTTTCGCATCCTCTATGCTCATAGACACTTCCTGCTTCAACATTCCCGCAAGAGATCCTCTACAAAGTTACTCAGTCTCTGGCAAAGGGCACTGAGAAGGAGGATGAAGTTGGATTATGGATATATCTACGTCTTTTACGAGGGAGGAGGTATTTTCAAAGTTGGCTGGACAAATCATCTGCTTAGATGTGTTCGGAGTGGGATAGGGTTTGCCCAGTACCAAAGATCTGGCTGAGGGCATGGCTAGTACCGATGGCCACCAGGATAGGTGAGTTTTCCAGTTCTGTCCTCAGTTTGACTATACTGAAACTTCAAGTCTCAGAATACTTTATTCATTTGGCTTTAGAGAACCTGTGTGATGCTCGGCCTGGGCATACGTGTGTCTGTATGTTACCTGCTTTCTAGACCCACGAGCAATAACAAATTATCCATCTAGGTGGAACTAATCATCACGAAAAGTTCTGCTTCTTTGGCCCAGCTTGTACAACTTTCGAGCATCTCATTGTACCAATGATTTCCTCTATTATCGCGTTTTTTTTTTGATTTGAACTGACCTCTCCTTTTATTTCTTGCCACACTCAACGAGATGATTTGATCATGCATTTCGGCGCTAATGTACAGTCCGCTTTTCTTCAGCCTCCATCATCATCCCCAACGAAACATATTTTCGTGTCAACATCTCAAATGCACGCCATATTGTTCTTACACCGTACGTTTCTGACAACACCTCACTTACCAAGTCCAAATCCTGCGTGAGATCATAGCCGTGTACCAATCTTCTCTGGGCAACGATGACAAGCCAGGTATATTGGAGACTCCGAGACCAGGAAACCGGAAAACCAGAACAAAAACTACACACCACTCTCGATCTCTCTTTCTGATGCCAGATTGAATAAGATCATCTTTTTGTGCGAACCCCACAATGGCTCAGTGCATGTGTACCTGCTCGTTGTACCTCTAGTTGTACTGATTACTTGTCTTTTTACTACAGGAACCGCTATCCCACATCCCTGGCATCCAACCCCGATCACCTGTAACCTCTTGCAGCAGGCATCACAGTGTCGCCGTACACTGATAATCTCAATCCTTTGCCAGTCCGCAGTTCATTGGTGCCGTCTTTGTTGGGACATCTATACGTTTAGGATGCTGTCGCGCGTGGATTTGAGTTAGTGGTTCCGTGGTTCCAGACAGATGATGAAGGCAGGAAGTAGCCCAATCTACTCAGGCAGCGATGTTATATGTCTTCTGCACCCAAAATCCCCAGTTTCCCGTATTCCACTTCCAGTCCTTTGAACCCAAAGGCCATTATCGTTCAACGCAGTCGTTTTCCCCACTCTCCCAATTCCTCCAGTATACCCTAAATGCGTATCAGAGATATTCATACAGCCATACTCCGTCGCTGGTCCCGCCTTCCCTAAATGCGCACGCGAGATCTGTTATAGTCAATTAATAGCGTGCATTTTGGCCCAAATTAGTTGTTGCACACCTCCTACGCCATCTCTTCTTACACCATACGCCTGTCACTCCTCTTTCCCATTTTTGTTCCTCCCCCCGAACGAATCTTCACACTCCCACGGAGAAAAGTCCCCACGACCATCGTCTTTGCACTGTCGCTATCTATCCGCTATCTGTTTGCTGGATTGTTTGCTTATCGTCCAACGCACTCGTTTTCCCTATGCAAAATCTTTCTCTTACACCCCATACCCATACGCCCGTCACTCGTCTTTACAGGTGTCGATTACTGACTATGTTGAAGAGTACCGAGTTTTATAGCGAGAGGATTTTCTCTGACGGAATCCGACGAACGCAAAAGGTTGTTGCATGCTATGCATCGTCATGCCTAAGGCGTCACTGGTAGCAAAATGGCGCGACTGTTATATGTCGCAGTAAGCCTTACACCAGCAGCCATAGCACGCAGGCTCCTTGACGCTTCCGCGTCTGAATTCTAACACAGCTGCATCCTGTCAGTTACACCGGTAGTCTCTATTTCATGATAGCCTTCCTCAATCTCGAAATTGTAGCAGATTGTTTATATATCAATCCTAGTATCTGCTAAAACGATAACCTATGAATAAGACTGCACCTACGCAGAGCCGAAATATATAATATAATTTCTTCTAAATATCCATTAGATACTCCTTCTTTCAGTATGTCAATCAGAGGCCATGGAAGGCCACAAATCTGGGGGTATTTCAGCCCTCTGGATAAGCATTATGATACTCAGACTTTCGACTTCACTATCAATTTGGTTTTCAGGAGAACTTTCTTTTATTATTTCTAGATTGCGGATACAGATTCCTGTATGACCACTATCTGCTCAAGAATCCGACCAGCAGATTTTTTTGTAAACACGGAGTGTGTGTGGACGGGGCGCATCATCGGTTGGCAAGGAGGATAGTGAGACGAAAGTAAATGAACTTGAGCAAGACTCAGTTCGAGATGGCTGAGTCTTCAAGATGGTTGTGTGAGGATGTGCGGCCTGCGAAGCAGCTTCTGAGTTTCTCCGGTATCATTTATTCATTATATTATAATTATGATCCTTGTTACATATGTAATATGTGCAGTACGAGATGCCTACGTATGATAATAGTCAACCTTTTGGTCAGATTTGTGACTTGTCTCTGACCCGAGCGGTACGGCGATTCAGTGGAGGTGATAAGAAAAGTTTTCCAAATTCAACAGATAATGATGGCTCACTTTTGCACTCTGAAGATGTGAGTTTCATGGCCAAAGGTCTGGGCGGATTCACTGAACGAGAGTAGGGTGGGGTCAATGTCGAGAAGAAAACAGCAATTAGTAATCAGCATGATAGATCGCCAAGTCGGATGGAGCGATTCACCTTATATGTACCTAGCCTAGGCCCATTTTCTTCCTCACTACCCCATCGGTAGCCTGGTAACCAAGCCCTTAAGAGATTGTTGTTGTTAAACAAGGAACCTCGTTAGAGGCTTGGTAAACCGGAAGCAAATTGTCACACAGACTTTGCCGCTGTCAAAACTGCCATTAGGCAAGCCTAATAAGGCAAGACCTAATTGGGATTTAGAGATGGGAAAATGGCAACGTTCGGCTTTAACAGTTTACTTTATCCGCTCATGTACTTTTTTTAAAAATCTTTCATGTAACAACACGTCCAATGTATAATGGATCAAGCTATTGGTCCTCGTAGTCTCTCAGATACCCTAGACGAAATCCGGGATAGCAACTGGACCCAACTCGGTGTTAAATATGTGACCATTGAACCTCACATTCGCTGTAAATTTCCTATTCATTTTATACTCTCTCTTTCTTGGGATGAAGGAGGACACGAAGCAACCAATATTCAAACTCTTGCAATCCGACTCAGCTTACTGGTATTCTTTGCAACAATGGGACAAGAAATCCCAAAGGTTTTCCAGTTGAAGGCGGCTCTTGAAGCTCACCAGCAAAAACTCGTTGATTGGAGCTGGTACCGGGTCTGGGAAGACACACATAATGGCACTGCTGATGTTGCTTGAGAAATCAGACTCGACGAAGGTGTTCATTACAATCTCACCCTTGAAGAGACTACAAGAGACCCAGGTGCACCTTTATACAACTAGTATTTCATTACTGGCAACTTATCCGTGATAGGTTTCTTCATTTCTACTCAAATATGGTATTAAATCGTTGGCAATCAATCAAGATACCCCAAAGGACGTTGACTACTGGCGGGTATGTCAACAACCAATTAATACTACCTTTAATTCTCAATCTATAATAGGCCAACATCCACGATGGACGACAGGGACATTCACAACAAGGAACTGCCCAACATCTCATAGTCACAGCTGAACAGATGTTCAAATCCACAGATGGTCATATCACTCGCTTTACTCTTGCTCTTTGTAACCCTGCTTTCTGACAATGTATATGTCGTGTCAACGTTGATGAAATTCATTATGTCTATTACGCTGGTATTGAACGGTATGGAGTACCTCCATTTCACTCTGCCTGGGGCCGTTTCTCTGAAGTGAAGATGATGCTACCAAAGACAGTCCGCTGGCATGGATTTACGGCAACGTGCGCTCCTCATATCCAGGCTGTACTGGAAACCTCTCTGCTAGGCTCTGATTATGCATTGGTAAAGGCTGGTATCAACCGGCCTACAATCGTGTATGCGCGTCATTGCGTTGTTGATAGCTTCCAAATCTTTGAAATTTCTTGTGCTTTATACGTAACCCCTTCCCCATCGACGGAACACTACAAGATCAGCCTCGGACCCTCATCTTCTTTGACAACAACGCCCTAGCACAACAAGTTGCTAGATTCCTCAATCAACATGCTCCTCCTCAGTTCCAAGGAACTGGTTTTGTACATCATTACTACAGTATCATGTCTCCTCAATATCTCGAGCACGTACACAATGACTTTATTTGTCCTGATGGTCCTTGCCGTATCCTGTGCGCTACATCTGGAGAGTCAATGGTATGATTACGTATGTTGCCTTTCAATCGGTACTAACTCACTTTTGTAGGGTATTGATTTCCCGGATGTACAGATCACAGCGAACATCGGCATAATTGATGAGAGCGAAAGTGACCAGAGGAAGGGAAGGTGTGACCGTCACTTAATCGGTGGACTACATGTGGTATTCTACCAGCATTCAGAACAGCCATCCAATCATCCAGATGTCCTTCAACATAGCCTCCAACATCTTTCCGAAGATCAAAGTTTTCCAAGAAGTCCAATGAGAAGTCTTTGGTATTCATGTGGAAGAAAGGCTTTGCCTCCTCCATTTGACGGGAGATTCATGCACAGAATTGTGTTCGCAGGGTATCCGCAGGTAGACAGCACATGAACGCATTCTGTCCAACTGTATCATCGTAAATGAGGGAAAGCAGCCGAGGAAGAATAGCGGAATCACGCCTAAAAAAAGCGTTCCGGGACTGAGTGAACTCAACATATGAAGGTTCAAGTAATGTGCATATCATTTCAAAAGGTGATAGTTCTGAGTTTTGCAAGGGCTGTTTGCGTCTTTGACACAACTGAGATATGTTTCTGTTGAGGAGGAAGAGGAGGAGGAGCCATGGTGAAGTCGGGACTATTTATGATAGACTCTGGTGAGTTCGTTACATCGGAAATTAGCTCTGGAGTCACCGGAGTCATTGGGCTCCAGTTGCCACTGAATCGGCTGTCGAGCGGAGGTGTTTCAGGGATAGAGAGATCACGATAAGACAGATCATGGCTCCAATGGCTATGTCGACTTGGTGTTTCAGGAATAGAAGAGAAAGTTGATTCAAAGAATGTAGAGGTGGAACTCCAGCTACTACTGCCTGTAGAGAATGAGTTGTTACAGGCCTTGTTGGCAACCGACAGCATGAAAGGCTGGTCTAGATCAAGCCCTAGGATTGGAGTCAGTGGCTCATTACTGAGCGGCGGCTACATTGCAGAGTTTGTATATCCTTCAATACTGAATGCAGCAGAGGCCTGCTTCCTTCTCTTCTTTTTTATCGGGCCCACATTCTGCAAAACGAAGTTATCTGGTAACAAAGTTGCCGTTGTGTGGAGAGGTGCTGTGTTGTCATGCTTATAGTTCTGAACAGAGAAGAACATTTTGAGTTGACCGGGTTCCATAGAAATAAGATTAAGATTAAGAACATTAAAGAAAACGCGCTGTTGACGACGCGACGAACAAAGTTAAGAGTACGGAGGCAAGATTTTATCTCTAATTCCTAATCGGGTCTTGCCTTTTTAGGTTTGGCGCTCAGGCCCGGCAATCCAAAAAAGTCTGTGCAAAAAAAAAAACTGCCGGTTTACAGGCCCTTCTAATGAAGTTTCTCGCATAAGCCGCAACCTCTTAGAAGGGACTGCTTTAGGCCTACCCCATCGGCTCCAAACGTGGACCGATATCATAACGACAAGGTATTTATATTCCGACAAGACTACCTATTCGATAGCACTATAAGACCCGCTTTGGGTTTGGTTCCCTTCACCTCGTTCCCTGCCTGCCACTAGGGCCCTTGCATCTGTTCATTGTCCGCCGTCTTTGTGACAGGACAGGTTTCACAAAGAGCATTGAAGGTGTTGAGGGAGATAGAGTGGACATCAGATGGTGACCAGGAAGGGAGAACGTAATGGAAGTTTGGAATTGGAAGCAAGAAAGGTGCAAACCGGATCAATATCGATGGATGGTCATGAGATCAATGCGATCATCATGCAATCTTGACATATAAAGAGGCGTCTCATTAAATCGTTCCTTCTGGATCCCCATCCTTTATTGCCTTGAATTGCCTTTGACATTGAAGGTAAACTTGAGTTTCGACCAGGTACATTGTTCTGAAACTGACTATATTCCTTTCAAGATAACCTCTGGATATTATGCCTGATAAACTCAAAAAGACTGGCATCCGAAAGTTCTTCGGGCTGCTGTCGTGCTGGGGCGATCATACGGCGCGAGTATGAGACTCCAACTACTGATATGGCTGCGCAATCAATGTTGCATCAAGGTAATACAGCTGGGCGCGATACGCCAACTACCACCGCACAACCGACGTTGCATCAAGATCGTACAGCTGAGTATAATACTCCAGCTCCTGCCGCTGATACTGCTGTACAATCGATATTGCAGCAAGATAATACAGCAGAGTATAGTACTCCCACTACGGCTGATACTGCTGTACGATCGATGTTGGAGCAAGATCATACAACCAAGTATAATACTCCGACTACCACTCCTGACACTACTGCACAGTCAATGTTTTCTCAAGCTCATAACTTTCAAGTTACAGGAAGCCAGTTTCTGAACATTCACGGAGACTACTACAGTACGCAACTCTGCTGGCTGCTCGCCGTTCTACTATTAACATACAGTGTTACAGAAAATGAAAGTGAAGGCTACACTTCAGGCAACCACATATTTGGTCTTATTAGTCTACACTTTTGTTACATTGACCTTACTAAAAAGACCCAAAAACCTAGGCAAAACCCAGGCAGCTAGGTCATGACCTGGGAATTAGGTCATGACCTAGGTCAGGTTGGTCTTTTCCTGGGTTGGTAGGTCATGGCCTGGGGTGAGATAGGATATGGCCTAGGTGGGGCAGGGCATGGTCTAGGTGAGGGAGGGCATGGTCTAGGTGAGGGAGGGTATGATCTAGGAGGAGGAGGAGGAGGGTATAGTCTGGGAGGAGGGGGGTATGGGAGAGATATAGTCTAAGAGGTGTAGGGTGAGAGTGGAGGATGGTGAGATAGAGAATATAAACAAGAATGAAATATCATAGAATAATGACTTGAAATTTTTAGAAACATATTGGGATTTTTTTACATATCTGTAGATTATGACAAGATTAAGCTAAGTCACAGTGCCCTGTTCTGGGTGGTCAGGGAAGCATGGGACTTACCTGACCTAGCTGATTCAGGTCATGACCTACTTTTTTAGGTCATGACCTGGGTGAACTAGGTCATGACCTATCTAACCTAGGTCACGACCTACCTAACCTAGGTCATGACCTATCTAACCTAGGTCTAACCTAGGTCATGACCTACCTAGCCTAGGTCATGACCTGGGTGAACTAGGTCATGACCTGGGTGAACTAGGTCATGACCTGCCTAGCCTAGGTCATGGCCTACCTGGCCTAGGTCATGACCAAGGCCAATTTAAAAATTACTAAATTAGGAAATTTTTCAATTTTTGCAGTGGATGAGGTCAAAGCTGTTTTTATTACCAAATAAGGCAATTTTCAAACACCTTAACCGGTTTTATGTTTTTTTTAATAGAGTTAGATATATTTGGAAATTTTTATAAATTACTATATTAGGCAATTTTATTTCAATAGACTTATCTCACCATCCTCCACTCTCACCCTACACCTCTTAGACTATATCTCTCCCATACCCTCCTCCTCCTCCTAGACCATACCCTCCCTCACCTAGACCATGCCCTGCCCCACCTAGGCCATATCCTATCTCACCCCAGGCCATGACCTACCAATCCCAGGAAAAGACCAACCTGACCTAGGTCATGACCAATTTTTTAGGTCATGACCTAAATCCCAGGTCATGACCAAAATCCCAAGGTCATGACCTAGCTGCCCGGGTTTTGCCTAGGTTTTTGGGTCTTTTTAGTAAGGTCAATGTAACAAAAGTGTAGACTAATAAGACCAAATATGTGGGTGACTGGCCTGAAGGCTACAAGGTATATATTATGATTCTAAAAAGAGTATGATTGATCAGTGTGTAGGAAATGCTCATGAGCAAGCTACAATACTCTGCGGAAGCATTTTATGATGCAGATAATGGCATAGAGCATGCTAAACCATCTTGCACTCCAGGTACTCGAGTGGAGATTTTGAGAAAAATTGAAGAATGGATTGACCAACCACAAAACGTGGGTGCCCAAGGGTACTGGCTCTGTGGTATGGCTGGGACAGGGAAAAGTACTATTGCAAAATCAGTCTGTGAGATGGTTGCAGAAAAGCAGCTACTGGCAGGAACATTCTTCTGTTCCAGACAGATTCCAAGCTGTAGCAAGTATCAAAGGATCATTCCAACCATTGCATATCAGCTATCACGGTTCTCCCCTGTTTTTGATCAAGCTCTGAAAGAAGAGCTGAAGGAGAATCCAGACCTGGCCACAAAATCTCCAAAAATGCAGATTGATTTGATTGTGAAGCCATGGAAGAAAGTTGTCAGGTCAGACATGTCATGGCCTGTTGTGGTTATTGATGCATTGGATGAGTGCCCTGGAGTCAATGTTGTTTTGGAAGCCCTTATCTCAGCTATTACACGAGCTTCTCTGCCTGGGTTGAAATTCTTCTTGACCAGCAGACCAGAGAAAAATGTCTCTGAATACTTCACTACTCCACTTCAGAACTTGCAGATTGCAAGATTTTTCTTGCATAATGTAGAGATGGAGGTGGTAGAGAGTGACATTATCATATTCCTCCAAGAAAAACTTGAAAAGATACCAATTATTTCAGAAAACAATATCAGGGCATTAGCTAAAAGATCTGGCAAATTATTCATTTATGCCGCAACAATGGTAAAATGGATCACTGCCAGACCAGGACTGGTTAAACAAAGATTAGCATGGGCTCTGACTCTAGCAAAATCCCCAGATCCAAGTCAGACCAAGGGTCTTGATGAGCTATATGATGCTGTTGTCAATAATGCTATTCCAAGTTCAGATGAAGTTTCATCTGATATGCATGTACTGTATCTAAGAGTTTTGCACACAGCAATCATGGTTGGACAACCAGTCCCTTGTAAAGTAATTGCCAAATTACTGGATTGCGAGGTGGAACTTGTAAATGAGACTATCTCAAACTTGGAATCAGTCCTTTATATAGCTGAGCAGGATGAGGCTATCTACATCTTTCATGCCTCCTTTGCAGACTATATATCAAGTCAGAGCCGTGCTAAGGAGCTCTACTGTAATGCAACGCTGCACCACATGTTGCTGAGTGATGCATGTTTCACAGTTATGCAAAACCTGAGGTTCAATATGGCTGACTTGCCATCATCATTTATCCCTGATAAAGATGTCCCCAATATTCAAAATAAAATTGCAGATGCAATTGATGACACTCTGCATTATTGCTGTAGATATTGGGGGTATCATCTAGTGCAATCATCACTGAATGATACAGTACTTGAAAATCTGAAAGGGTTTTTGAATGAAAAAGTAATCTATTGGATTGAAGTAATGAGTTTGGTTGGGGCCACTAAAAATGGAGAATATCAGGAAAAAAGGAACATGGAAATATGTATCCAGATTTTGCAATTAACAGGATATTCATTGCAGAAGAGAGCTTTCAAAGATGTTGTTAAAGATATAAGCAGAATCAAGGAAATGGTGGAAACTTTTACATTGAGTAGTGTCAATGGCATGACACCACACTTGTATTTGAGCATCCTTCCATTCTGGGTTGATAAATTGAGAATATTAGGAAGATTAAAAAGGACCTTTAAAGTAAAAAGTAAAACAGAAAGCTCACAGGTGGGAAAGTGGATGACAGAGTCAGAAGTATCGGCAGTCAGCATTTCACCAAATGGAAGGATATTTGCTTTCTCATCTGGGCAGACAATAGGATTGTGGAATGCTCAAACTGGTGAGGCCATTGGTGAGCCATTCCAGGGCCATACTGAACTTGTCTGGTCTGTGGCATTCTCTCCTGATGGAGAAAGAATTGTTTCTGGATCATCTGACAATACAATAAGATTCTGGAATGCTCAAACTGGAGAGGCCATTCCAGGGCCATACTGATTCAGTCTTGTCTGTGCCATTCTCTCCTGTTTTCAATTCTGGACTATCCAACAAGACAATGAGATCCCAGAATGCTCAAACCATAGTCACCATTGATAAGCCATTCCAGGGCCACACAAACTCTCCATCTTTATCATCTCACTGTATGTGCCTTCTCCTCTTCTATAATGTTTTTTTATTTACCTACCATCTTCTAGTTTTATTGTGGAGATTAAACCAAGATAGAGATGTCCACGAGTCCGGATCCAAGTATACTTGGATCCGGAGCGCAAGTACTTGTGGCCTAAAAGGCCTGACTCGTGACCCGCGGCTGACTCGTGGGAAACGGGTCACTGACTCGCAAGTATTACTTGCGGGTCTCACAAGTACTTGTGGATCCGCACACTAATCAAGTAGTTACAGCTATATTCACAAGTATTTACCATTATTTACTTGCATACAGTGATTGTACAGTGTATAATGCTATTAAAAACCTGTACTTTACTTGTTACACTAATTTCATACTATGGTATGAAGTAAAAATGTACTGACAGTTAGGCTTTGGATTGTAGACAGCCTATGGCGATTGAGCGCTAAAATAAGCGCTCAGTCGCTGTGAGCTGTCTACAACCTCAAACATGTGTGGCAGTCCTTGATAAGTACTATAATAAATATGATACTATTAATTACTGTAAGTTTTGATCACCAACAACAAATATATGAGTTCATATTGCTTGCACAAGTCACACAAGTACTTGCAAGTCAACCAAAAATTGCAAATGTCTGACTTGTGACCCGCGCCTGACCCGTGGGAAACGGATCCTGGGATCTGCGAGTCACATACTTGTGGGTTTTCCCACGGATCTTACCTGCGAGTACTTGTGAAGACTTGGACTCGTGGACATCTCTAAACCAAGATGGGTGGATTCATTTTACTGCTGTCCACAATCATATTTTTTGGATTCCTGAGCAGTACCGGAAAAATCTAGTGGCTGATGAGACTTTGTTTGTTATTTCCATTGAAGGTTATAATCATGTTTCTTTCAAAAATGCTGTTTTTGGGCATAACTGGGCAGAGTGCTGGTCCACAGACTAGTTTATACCCAGTGAATCTTACACATCTCTTTCCTCTTAACTAGAATATAGTTACCTTGTTCCATGTTCAATAACTGGTGGGGCACAAACTCATAACAGATTGTAATTCATCAATGCTTTGGATAAGATAAAATATAAGATAAAGCAAATGCGGTGTGTTGGGTGCATTGGATGTATAACTATGGTTCTCGAGGTGGGCATGTGCATGTTGGTGCAGTGGTGTAACAGTGTAGGTGGAACTTAGAGATGTTTTTAACTTGTCGGAAATGTTGGATCTGTACAAGGATGGATGAGACTTTAGCTTTCACCCTCAGAGCATCTGAGGAAAGTCAGGTTGAAAGGAATATTAGAGGTTGATCAATAAGGCAGACAGTGTACTCTACACTGTTAGTTGGCTCTGGTCACACAGACACAGAGGAGACAAAGGTCCAGACACAGACACAAACAGAGAAAACACAACTTGATATTCCACAAGTACGTACAAGCTTAAATACGAGTCCAGCGAGTTAATAATAAGTACAATGCATGAAGCGTTCACAGACGGAGTGAGAGTAATAAGACGAGAGTGGAATGGAGCACAAGGTAAGTAAGTAAGAATAGACGAGAGCACAATAATAAAGCAATGGCGAGTGGGCAGGATAAAGATAGTACAACTAGTTCACATACCAGTAGTTACAGCAAGAGAGAATGTTCCATAGATAGTAACGAAGTGAGAAGACTGTTCCATAGTAAGTATAATGAAGATGATAGATGACGAAGTCCAACAAGGAATGCCTTACTTTTTCCAAAAGGGAGGGAAGCATATGAATGAGGATGACAAAGGAAGCAAAAATGGTAGAGTGAATACAATGTCAAAGGAATCAGACAAAGCAAACAGGACTTACCGATTCTCTGAATGGACTTCGAGTGTGATACTACCAGCTCTCATACCCTTGCCCAGACTCTTCACCAGATGTGTTTCCCTATCAGGATTAAAGTTCACCAAAAGATTGTTGTCATCACAAATCAACTAGATAGATTACCAGCTCCAAGAGAACCACTGGTAGTGGTGACCTTTTGTTCACTAACGAGTAAGTAAGATGCGACATCAAGAACGAGGCAACTTCCTGACCCTTGACTAGGACTTGAAGCTTGACTACTAGCGATGCTCTAAGGAATGGCAGCAATTAAAACCTGGTCAAGACAGAAGCTGGTTCTTACCGCTTGCTTAAATAAATTGGTGCCCAGAGAAATTTAGCGCCAGTATGGTTTGTCATGGTAGGTAGGTAGGTAGGTAAAACAGGGCGCGGTCCCATTTAGAAACAGCCGGGTTCCCCGCTACACATATTGCACTTTAGATATGTGCCGAGGGCATCTGTCTTTGCCATTGCTGTGTACACTGGCCGGGACCAGGAACTCACAAAAACATTAACAGACACGAAAAGGACTAGTCACAAACAAGTCAAGTATTACGAAGGTATTACTGAACAGGTTCTCAACATGACCCTCTTAGTTCTCAAGTTACAGGCGCAGCATAGCATAGGTCATAATAGAAAAAATAATTATACAACAGATATGTAAACACCCGAATAATATTAGGTACCATGTTCCTCTTGTGTGCCAAGCATTTCCACGGTGGGGACCCAGATAGTCTCGCCAGCAAATATATTTAGGACATTGTAGATACAGTGGCCACTAAAACTGATGTCACCCCCCAAATCGGGAAAGTAGGTCCGGAGTAGACTTAACTTCATTTTACTGTGTTGATACAATGTTTTAGGATGTATTATGGTCAGCTACATAGTTTGAAGTAAAAAAAATCCATGTATATATGATGCTGCTACTGTTTCACCATTGGTTTGATGAGCTTGAGCAGAGTTGAACAGGCTTGCGGAGTTGCCTTCCCGATTTGGGGGGCGACATCAGTTTTAGCGGCCACTGTATATTTTGCCAGTAGTGGCAGCAATTTTTCTCTGAACAGTAGGTCCCGAAGAGTCTCTGCTGGCGGTAGGGAAAGGGAGTGGGAGAGCTTAGGAGAGAGTCTGCATGCATTTTCAAAAAAGGTATGGTGGATTAGGGAAAGTAACAGGTTACCATTGCAGGAGATGAGGGCGTGGACTTCATCTTCCGTTTCACCTTGGCAGAAGCAGCAAAGTCGCCAATGTCTCGGAATGAAGGGCCTGTATCTTTCTGCATATTGTAATTGCTCTACTGCCAATGCGTGGGATGATGTTACGAGGTGGATGAAGGCATCCCTATGCTTGGGAATTTTGATCAAGTACAGGTATGGTCTTAAGCATAGGGCCGGTGTAGCAATTGTCCGGCAGTCATTCTCATTAAATTGCACATGATGATGAAGGAGGTATAGTCAAATGGAATTGAGGATTCGTGTCGTAATTGTAGCGTTGCACGAGCAGGCCACTTCCTTCTTGATACTACTCACTTGATCCCAATCATGTAAATCAAGGGTAGAGCATATGATGGGGACAGGTAGGTGGGACAGGGCCAGCATTAGGTTGTTTAACAAGTTAGGGTGTCCCTCTGTTGTCAGGGTAAACAAATTTTTGAGCACACATCTAGCAATGTGGCTGTCCAAAGTGATAGTAGGTAGTCAAGGAAGCCCAGGCCCAGGTCCAATCTATGGTAGATTAATGGCCTTACAGCTGTCTCCGAGTGGAGTGGAGCAATGGATGAGCGGCTATGGACACCTAGAAGACGTCTTAGGAAGAGGAGCTGCACTTGGGAGAGTAAGTCTAAGAGGCCATCATCCACATTAATAGCAAACTCACAACTGAAGATGAGGTGGGGGTCAACCCGAGCCCAATATAGTGTGATACCGTCCTTGGGCAGCAGTCCCCCATCATAGGCTCAAGGGCAAAGATGGTGTTAGTAACGTTCCTAGCTTTACTGGCTTTTGATGTGTATAATGAAGAGAAAATTTGCCTAGTCGTTGAAGTGAAGACAACTCCTACGTATTTGTAGTGATCCACCATTTGATGTAGTCCCCATTTACTGTAAACAATGGGGGGTGACTTGGGATTGGACCAAAGAGCATCCATTTTGTTTTGTGCACACTTACAGTCATGGAGCTGATAGTGCACCAGTGGAAGAAAGCATTGAGCTTAAGCTGTAATCCTTGGGGCGAAGTGGACCAAACACTGCCAAGGTATCAATATTTTGCCTCAGTAAAAGGCAAGGAAATATATAACATTTTTCCATTGATTTTTCAGTGTTTTTCTCCCTTGCAGAATATCATTTGTTTCAGAAGAAAAATGTGTGGGAAAATAGATCATTTTTCACTTGTAAAATAACATATTTTACACTAGCTATTTTTCCGGAAATATTTGTTATTTTTCTACATTTTTTGCCACCGAAAAAGTGGGTTTATTACAGTGGCAAAATATTGTATTTTTTATTGTATTTTTCTTGTGAAAAAGGGTTTATATTATTCCTAAGTAAATTCTTTTGAAAAAGCCAATATATTACAAAGGTCCTAACAAAGCTTTTACAAAGGTAAAAATTATGGAAAAATTACAAATATTTCAAGAAAAATAGATTTGGTAAAATATGTAATTTTTCTAGCGTAATAAGCGCCGAAAAAGGTTGTATTTTCCCACACCTTTCACAGAGGCAAAATATGATATTTTACAGGGGACAAAATTGCTGCAAAATGAACTGAAAAATGTAAGGGCCTGTTCGGCAACACGAATCTGGATTTTGTGTGATTTTGCCAGAGGCAAGATTTTGAAGACTTATATAAAATGTTCGGATCAGCTGGCCGGTCGCCATGACTCCGGAAATGTCATAAAATGACATAACCCCTGCCCTGACATGTCGGACGTTCCTCTCGCTGTCCCGCAAGTCATCCCGACCACTCTCAATGATGCCACCCAGTGACCAACATGTTCTGGTCATCATCTTTCAAGTTTAATGTAATTGTATATTATTGTTAAAGCGATTTTGTTCCTGTATATTGTCTAAGCAAGTGAAACCTAAAGTAAAAACTACATTTGAGAGCGGCGGGCATGTCTGAGCATCGAGCGGGGTGTTGACCTCAACATGGAAGAAATGTCTGACAGGCTGTGACAGCATGCGCATTTACACAGAGCGCTCAACTGGCTGATCCGAGTAATACTTACAAATGCTTGATGGCTTTTTTATATGGTGGCAATACCTGGCAAAATCCAAACAAAATCTGAGATTCGTGTTGCCGAACAGGCCCTAATATATTTCCTAGCCTTTTACAGCAGAGAAATACTGATATCTTGGCAGTGAAATGGCCACGTCGTCTGCTTGCTCAACATGAGAAACTCGTTTCCCATATAAAGCGATATCATCTTTGTGCTCTGGGATGTTAAGGTCAGCAAAGTAGATATTCCATAGTATTGGCAAGAGTGTATCCCCTGTCAGCAGTCCAACCAGGCTTCGGAAGGTGGCAGAAACACCATCCCCATGTTTGACTACATAAGACATGCATGCATATAACATCCTTATCCAGTCAAATACTGGGCCTGATAAGCCAAAGCAGTTCAGTTTCAGCCAGAGCATAGATAAGTCAGTAGAAGGGAAGGCATTCTTCAGGTCTATGAATGCCACGTTATTTGGGTATTTACGTGTAGGTATGCGAAAGGTGCTATAAAACAACCTAACAAAAACACTACCGCACCTAACCAGACTATCGATATGTAAGGGAGCGAGGGCGGGTTGTCAGAGATTCCCCGAGGGAAAGCTTTGTAATATCGGATGTACGCGCGCGACTGCTCCAGGTTCAAGACTGTAGCGCTAACGTGGGTAACTAAGCTTAGACAACTCTTAGAACTAAGTCGAGAGAAGCCTAGTTGAGGTGTACGAGTGTACGAGGGAACCGGGTATGTATGTCCAAATCAATTAACCAAAACCAAAACCAATACAACGAAACTAAGATTCTCCTAGGCAAACTCTGGCTCTAGCTAGAATAGTAATCTCGAGGTTTGTCAACAACCCTAGGCAAACTCTGGCACTAGCTGCTGTGACGCCGTAAAGTCCTCGACCAAACTCTGGGCCAAGCTACGATATTGTGAGTGAACTTAATCACTAGGAACTCGTACCACAATCTTAGTGGCTCGTCTAACTTCGTGAAGAAGTCAACTAAGGAACCCTCACTCTGGAGCCGAATAATCCCTTACTAGAAACCGTCCCTCTAAGGAAGCAACTAGATTTGAGTTGATCTGGAGTTCGAGAGAACTCTACACACTTAAATTCGATCAAGATATAAATGGGCTTTGCGAAGCGCGTGAAGTTTATTACTTTCTTAAGATAACCAAGTCAGGAGGCGTCACGCTACTGATCCCGTGGGGACGTTCTACGGAGCACTGGTCTTAGCGGTCAAGTCGAGGGCAAGAAACTTGTCTTATTGAATAAATATATCTGGCTTATATACTGAGTAGAGAGAGTTTAATACGAAAAATAGATGAAACAGACACGGAGAGAGACGGAAAGAGAGTGGAACAGAGGAATCTGGCTCGGAAAGGAAACTCCAGCCTATATATGGTACACACGATAAAGAAATAGTCCATTCTTGGGTATATATTAGAGGTAAAATATGATTTCGTGAGGATTAACATAGTTTTAGAGTGTTTTGATCCGAGCGAGGTTTCTCCGATTACTCCACAATTCTCCGGGGTCAGGAGTACCTTTACGCTTCATGATCACTCGCCGCCCGGTTTCCCTTGGGTGAGTTTCATTCTATTCCTCGGATAGTTCTGTCCATCCTGAGTGTGATTAACATTCTCTCGAGAAGACCTGTTATCTAGCTTTCCAACGACACCTCTTATGATAATCTCGAGCAACTGCGCTGAGTATGTACAAGTGATTCCCGATAGTCGGCTTTAACGGATAAGACCTTCCGTGTATGATTTCTAAGATCAAATGTTTCGATTTGCCAAGGCTATCCCGGCGCGTAGCTTTCCGTAGGTCCGCTAAGCATGTTTCTACCGTCCTCACGGTCGCGACCGGTGCCGCGAATAGACCTCTACGGTTTCCTCGGGATTGTTCTGGTCCATTGTTACGGACTGTAAAGTCCACATCTTAACATAGCTCGTTGGGGGTCTTAGTGCGAGGGATGCCTTCCCTCATAATTCCTTCCCTCGAGTAACGCGTTGGCTTAGTACTTATCCCGCTTCGAGATGTCCTGTAGTTTAGAGAGTATACACTCTTGGGTATAACTAGATTGACCGTCTAGCGTCACATCTCCGGGCAGCCCAGGTATCCTCGCTAGCTTGGCTCTAGGCTACGCTTGTGGGCGTACCTTCACGGCTCGCTGAGTATTATTGTTAAGTTCTTTGCCTCAGCAACAGCTATCACGCTCGGGCTCCGTATAACTCTCTTATTGCATTGTATAACACGTACAAAGTGTCAAAATGTACGGTTACACGCCTTAGGCCAATTTTAGGCCTAATAACGTACAGAGCCTTGCCCTCCAATCGAGCTTGTTCTATTGCGCATCTTAGGATGAAGGAATTATTGTGGGTCCTGTAGCCCTCTCAGAAGCCATTTTGTGTATTGGGTAGGCAGTCTGATGAGTCTGCCCATTTGCGTACACGTTTATCTATAATTAGTGTAAGCATTTTCAGCAGGCATGATTTGAGCCCAATGATTCTGTAGTTTTCAGGGTCTTTGGAGTTCATTCCAGCTTTCAGGATGCCAATTAGTGACGTCATAAGCCATTGTTGGGGGGTGTCTAGGTTGAAGATGCATTTATTGAAAAGGTCCACTAGAACACTGTTGGGAATGTCCATAATTTGGTCGTAGGAGACCTTGTCCAACCCTCGAGCCAATTTCATATGGCACGCGCAGAGATGTTTCTTCGCTAGGCCTATTTCCTCCACGAGTATCAGTTTAGAGAAGAAGTTCCCAGATGTGTGATCTTTTGTGTGTTTGGGTAAAGCAGCTGATAGTATTGAGTTATGAGTCTGTATGTGCTTGTCGAAGTGAGGAGGAGTGTCTGCCAAGGGGTTTAGTCTTTTCTCAAATACACTGCAGAGTTGCTCAGCGGTAACGGGAGAGGGGCGAGCTTTTGCGTCAGATAGGTCTCTTACAACTTTCCGGAACTGTTGCGGTATTAGGCCTAAAATTAGCCTAAGGCGTGTAACCATACATTTTGACATTTTGTACGCGTTATACAATGCAATAAGAGAGTTATACGGAGCCCGGGCATGATAGCTGTTGCCGAGGCAAAGAACTTAACAATAATACTCAGCGAGCCATGAAGGTACGCCCACAAGTGTAGCCTAGAGCCAAGCTAGTGAGGATACCTGGGCTGCCCAGAGATGTAATGCTAGATCGTCAATCTAGTTATACCCAAGAGTGTATACTCTCTAAACTACAGGACATCTTGAAGTGGGATAAGTACTAACCCAATGCATTACTTAAGGGAAGGAATTATGAGGGAAGGCATCCCTTGCACTAAGACCCCCAACAAACTATGTTAAGATGTGGACTTTACAGTCTGTAACAATGGACCAGAACGATCCCAAGGAAACCGTATGTTACGTTCATGCCTTTCCATCATTATTCCGAGATGTTCCGACTCATTCCGAGACTCTCCGAGACTCCCTCACCCTCTCTCACGGTCTCTCACGGCTCCGATAGTTCCCACAACCTCTGGCAGCTCCGAAACTTCATTCTCTATTTTATCCCTTCCGATATACCTTTGGACTTCACAAATTCACTCCTACTTCGGCACTCACATTTCCGATGCCTTTATCGGCCATAAGTTCGGCCGATATATCGGCGGACTCTTTCGGTACTCATTACTTTCCCACGGCGGTCCGCAGTGCGCCGACGTTCATCTCTTTTGTCTTTTCTACTCTATTGCTTATTGTTTGATCATTTGTATTGATTCCACCTCATTCCGGCCTTGGCATTACCTCGGTCCGACTTTATTGTCTTTATTTAACAATTAGGTCACTTGTATATAAGCTAGGTACTTTGTACTATCGTTCCTCGGCCAAAAATCACGAGTTACATGAGTAATCAAGCTATACCCATTATTGCACACTTTTCCGAGCTTTCCTTAAGTCTTTCTTTGTTCCTTATTCTCGCTGTTCTGTCCGATACCGGCCGACTCGGCTCGGTCCCTACCTCGGACATACCTCGGACTATTCTCACGCCTATACCTCGGTCCAATCTCGGCGATTCCTCGCACTTTACTTCCTCTCCTTCTGGGACAACCTTGGTGGTGTGTTGGGGGTGTTGCTAATAGCTTCACCAAAGTCCCACCTTTTCCTCGGCCTTGTAGTCTACTCCGGATATCCTTCCACGATTCTGATCCTGCCTTTCGGCCCGACATCGGCTCCGCTTCCATTCCGGCCTAGGTTGCACGACCTTGTCACCATAGAGGTCTATTCGCGGCACCGGTCGTAACCGTGAGGACGGCAGAAACATGCTTAGCGGTCCTACGGAAAGCTACGCACTGGGATAGCCTTGGCAAATCGAAACATTTGATCTTAGAAATCATACACGGAAGGTCTTATCCGTTAAAGCTGAACTATCGGGAATCACTTGTACATACTCAGCAGCAGTTGCTTGAGGCTATCATAAGTGGTGTCGTTGGAAAGCTAGACAACAGGCCTTCTTGAGAGAATGTTAATCACACTCAGGATGGACAGAACTATCCAAGGAATAGAATGAAACTCACCCAAGGGAAACTGGGCGGTGAGTGATCATGAAGCGTAAAGGTACTCCTGACCCCGGAGAATTGTGGAGTAATTGGAGAAACCTCGCTCAGATCAAAACACTTTAAAACTATGTTAATCCTCACAAAATCATATTTTACCTCTGATATATACCCAAGAATGGACTATTTCTTTATCGTGTGTATCATATATATAGGCTGGAGTTTCCTTTCCAAGTCAGATTTCTCTGTTCCACTCTCTTTCCGTCTCTGTCCATATCTGTTTCATCTATTTTTCATATTAAACTCTCTCTACTCAGTATATAAGCCAGACATATTTATTCAATAAGACAAGTTTCTTGCCCTCGACTTGACTGCTAAGACCAGTGCTCCATAGAACGTCCCTACGGGATCAGTAACATGACGCCTCCTGACTTGGTGATCTTTAGAAAGTAATAAACTTCATGCGCTTCGCAAAGCCCATTTATATCTTGATCAAATTTAAGTGTGTAGAGTTCTCTCAAACTCCAGATCAACTCAAATCTAGTTGCTTCCTTAGAGGGGACAGCTTCTAGTAAGGGATTATTTGGCTCCAGAGTGAGGGTTCCTTAGTTGACTTCTTCACAAAGTTAGATGAGCCACTAAGATTGTGGTACAAGTTCCTAGTGATTCAGTTCACTCACAATATTGTAGCTTGGCCCAGAGTTTGGTCGAGGACTTTACAGCATCACAGCAGCTAGTGCCAGAGTTTGCCTAGGGTTGTTGACAAACCTCGAGATTACTATTCTAGCTAGAGCCAGAGTTTGCCTAGGAGAATCTTAGTTTCGTTGTATTGGTTTTGGTTTTGGTTAATTGATTTGGACATACACACCTGGTTCCCTTGTACACTTGTACACCCCAACTAGGCTTCTCTTGACTTAGTTCTAAGAGTTGTCTAAGCTTAGTTACCCACGTTAGCACTACAGTCTTGAACCTGGAGCAGTCGCACACGTACATCCGATGTTACAAGACTTTCCCTTGGGGAATCTCTGACAACCTGCCCTTGCTCCCTTACATATTGATAGTCTGGTTAGGCGCAGTAGTGTTTTTTTTAGGTTGTTTTATAGCACCTTTCGCATACCTACACGTATATACCCAAATAGCAACAAAGTGGTTGAACTTGAACCAATAGCTCAACCACAACAAAAAGTGAATGTTGTACTCCTAGGAGGATTCAGCTCAAGGGAGACCAGCAGCGGTGAATAAAAAGCTGTTGTGCTTATTCCATTTCTTGGAGGTATTCCCCGAGGTGTCATTGCAGTAAAGCCATATTGGAAAGGAAAGGCACTGAGCACCTTGGGCACATTCATGCCAGGGATTTCCCAGGACTGGGTTTGTGAGTTTCCAGCGTTCAGCAGTACAAGGTGTGGTAGACATATCTAACATATCTTTTTACAAAAAAGAATCAGCGGTGAAAATGAGCATTTGAGAGCAGCTTTGCACCTTCAATATTTGATACCAGCCCTAAGTGGGCATATGATGCTGCATCTGAAATCAGCTGAGGAAAATTTTTTCAGGAGTTCAGCCTCTCCGACGGTGATCTCTTCACCTCCTTTAATTACTCTCCATGACTTTCGAGCCCCTTCCCTCGTTACTTCCTCCATAGCCCAGCATTTGGCATAAAAATGTTTACCCTGTTTAAACCAGCGGTGGGGCATACAGATTTTCCCACTTTGAAGCATAGCAGGTTCGAAAACATAGTAGTCTGTATCGCCTACATGCAACATTGGCCCCATCTTGTCGTCTGGAACCTCATGGAGCCAGTGTGCAAACTGGCGAGCTTCAGAGAGGTCCTGTCCTACCTGTTCAGGGTAAAAAGAAAGATGCGGGTGGACTTTGGGGTTGGCCATTTCCTGAAAGCGAAATTAGCACTGATGCCGTTGGAGAATAAGAAATCTTGAAACCTGGGAGATGATGTCTGCCAAACTGTTTGTGTAATATGTGTGTCCAAGAGCACCTTTGTACTTGATAGTCTGTATGCTGTACAGTGCTTGCAGCTTTTTGTCCACCTCATTCATTCGTTTCACAGAAGGAGTATTGTCTACTCCCAACACTTTGAGCATCCAGAGAAAAAGATCCAGCTGGCGCACAGAGAATACAGAGTGTGGAAGATGCATAAGAATATCAAGAGTACATTCCTTGATTCAGTAGTCAGATAAGAAGCACAAAATAATAAGGAGGGGTTGTTACAGTTCTGTTGTTCCAGGGGAACCATTCTTGAGAAGCAGCTTCTGTAGTGCAAGGCCACTTATGATTGAGGCCATTCGGGTTGAATGCATTGTCCCCTGAGTTGAGAGCACGTTAATAACGTTGGCATATACTTTAATGCATTCAAATTTACCTCTGTTTTCTTCAAAGGCAGGGTTGTACTCCATGTTGGATTCAGATGTATCAGTTGCGTTGGAGTGGCTGTCATCTGAGTCAATGTTGTCTGGCCCTCCTTGGTATACTCCAGGCATGTAGTCGCTGAGAGCTTGCATCTCTTCTACTTCACGCGAACCTGCCAACTGAGGATCTAACTCATCCAGCCCATTCCAGTTGTATGCACGCATGGGTTTGTATGCTGGTTCAGAAGAGTCAGGAAAGGTGTCCATCAGAGGCAATCTCTGTAGCGTGGTTTCTGGATTGCTACTGAGATAGGTCAGGAAACGAGTGGAGAATAAGTCTGCAGTAGACTCGATAGGAACAGCAGGAGCAGGAGCAATAGGAGGGGGAGAACTTAGGCGTTCACGCGCCCTGATCTTTGCAGCATGATGCCAGGCATTATCAACTCTCTCTGATTATCGACTTGGCAGATTTTGCACTGAATGCGCCATTCCCGCAACTGTTTGTTGAATGATACACGCCATACAGCTAAATAAAACCTTATCAGCTTTGGCTACCTTATGAGAAGAGAATAAACATGTACATTTGTCTTCAAAGCCCCCGGGCTTTGGGACTTGATATGACATCACGTCCTAATTTGGTAAGGACTGCTTCAGCTCAATGCAGGCAGGTTGGTGCCAGGTGCAATCAGGAGGTCACTGAAGCGCAAAAGCAATTATATTTGCATTCTGGGTCTATCTAAGGTGTTTCAAACTTGGTTTGAAATTTTTGAAGCTTAGGCTAAATAGAAATTTGTCCCCAGCACTGCGGCTGTTGGAGGTCCCAAGTGCATCTGAGCATCTGGCCGTGTACTAGCTATTCAAATTTTAATTACAAACAATGAGAAAGATGAACAAGAAAGGAAAAAGGGGAGGCAAGCAATTTCGAAATGGATTCAAACAGAGCAACTCACGCTATTAGTTCTTGTTCTCGCATTTTTGACCTTTTATCTGGCTCGAGCATATCCATTTTCTGTTTTGAACCGCAGGACCCCAACTACAGAGTCGTGCCATCGTTAGTGGTTGCACAAACCCAGTAAAAGCAAAAAACTCACCCTCTAACCGTCTTCCTCATCATTTCTTCATACGCAAACTCTCCTACAAGGATTACTTGTTGGAGCTTGGCCATGCACCAGAGGTCCAGAGCGTATGCCTACGAAGACTCTTGGATCTCACTATTATAGCTATGTGACATGAAACAACACAAAAACACAAGAACAAAAACTCAAAAAACCCGAAACAACACAAAAAAGAAGACTAAGTGACCAAAAAACCACCCTCCTCCGATCCTTGACCCCAATCAGTGTTGCCGGGGTTTGGTTTGGTGCGCGAACCCCTTAATTTGGCCAAACCCCAAACCTGAACCTCAGGTTTGGTTCAACATCTTCCGAACCTCACACCTGAACCCCAGGTTCGGGTTTGGAGGTTCGGGTTTGAACCAGGTTTGCACCTCTGAACCTCAAAAGTTTCAAAAAAATTGCTCAGATTAATTTACAGACCTACTTTTTGGCCATATTTAGGCTGTATATGCCCATGATACTGCATTCTTTTGACTTAATACTTTGCTAGAATCTCTGGTGGCCGGTGAGCATGATGCTCCTCCACCTTCCTGTTGTTGTAAAAGGGGGAAAATTCAGATACAAGCTACGCTCATCCTCCAAATGTGGGGACAAAAGCACACCAGAGGGTAGAGATGGGTAAAGCCCTGGGTCAACAACACGATGGAGTCTAATTCCATAAAACCAGGTACTTATATACTATACAACTGTATACTACACTATATAAGGGAATTGACTTGCTATAATTCCAGGCAAGTCATGTAAAGTCATTATGAGTCATTTAGAATCATTGCACAGTCATGCACAGTCATGCACAGTCAATGACTCAATGCACAGTAACTATGTACTACAAATGAGTCAATGCAATATTGACACATTATGACTCCAGTCCATATGAGTCAGTCCAGGTTTGTACACGGAGGCACTTGCAAATCTGCCTATCCATAAATTCCTACACTTCCATGTCTCTCACTGCACAATTTTAGTGATGTGGACCCTCCAAGCCCAGCTGAAGGGCTCAACGCCGGGCTGAAACTTCTCAGACAGGACTCAAGCTGCAGCAGTCAGCAGTGCAAGCAATCACTCTTTTTGAGATATCAGATCAAGGTGGATAGTTGGAGATAACAATCTAACCACATCATCTATAAATGTGGGTGTGTTCATGATGAATCATGATATTGGAATGTAGTTTTTGTTATGGCTCTTAGTCTGAATTTAGTAATTTATTTGCAAAAGCCTTGGGGGATAGTATTTGTGTTTCCCACCCCTAGGCCCTCCCAAAGCTTTGCAATAGAGTTTAGCATGGCCTTATATATCTGAAGCTTTCTTTGTATGCCTCAACCACATCAGGAAAAAGTCCCTATGGCCCAGGCAACCATAGATTGGCCCATAGTGTAACCAGGGGCCCCAGTGCACCCCAAGACCACAGGTACTTCCAGGGTGCCAGGGTCTACCCCCCAAATCCTAGGGAGCCTTAGATTAAATTGGAGATCCCTGAATGTCCCTGAATGCCCCTGAGCTTTCCTGGGGCTCCCTTGGCAGGTCTGCAGTCAACTTTCAAGGAGGTTTTTACTCAATATTATGAATGCCAAACTGTTGCAAGTTCATTGATTTTACAGATGATCAAGTATGTCAAGAAAAAAGATTACAAGTTGATTACAAGGCATAAAAAAAACACTGTCCCAAGGAAAATAATTGCATTCTGAGCCAAGGAGAAACACTTTACATTTGGTTCTCCAGGAAAAATAGAAACAAGGCCTGAAATACCTGTTGCACAGTGCTAAAATCATACTCAAAAATTCTATGCGGTTCGGAGGTTTGAACCTCGGTGCACCTCAAACCCAGGTTCACAGACTTCCCGAACCTGCACCTGAACCTTGAGGTTTGGTTCGAGGAAATTGTCGAACCGCACCTGAACCTTAGGTTCGGTTCGGGTTTGAACCTGGTGCAGTAGGTTCTCGAACCGACCCGCGGCAACACTGACCCCAATCCGGGAGATTCTGCATCTCAAGTATCAGGCAACAAGGTCAGCTTTGTATCCAGAGATTGTCGAGGAATTCCTTTGGCTCTTGATGGCCACTGGGCAAATTTAGGGCGCGGTATTACTCTAGTATAAGCTCCACTATTGCAATGATGCAATTGTATGAACCTGTACTGTTTATTTGTGCAAGGTCTCATTGAGTTGTCAAAGGTGATCCTCCTTTGAATTGTGACTGACTAGCTTTGTGCTAGGACAAGTCTTATTCCACCAGTTATGAACAATCAATAGTTCTGTTTCTAGATTTTACTTCCTAGAAACCAAGAAGGGCCAAGTGCCAATTCCAACAATGGGACCAAGCGTCCAAACAATAGGCCAAGCGCCTTTCAACAATGGGACCAAATGTCCAAATACTGAGTCAACAATATGACTCAGTGTCATACCTCTCACAATAGAGAAGCAGGCAACAACTTTAGTTTTTCTAGATTTAGATCCACTGATGTAACTGAGCAGAGAGAACTGTAAACTAGATTCAGCTTTCACTAATGTCTAGAGTGTTCTTCAGAGCAACACACAACGAGGATACCAAGTCCATGAGGAACCAACCTCTAGTAATACAACCCCAACAATGCTAAGTAGAATTCCCACATGCATTGAGGAGTAGAGTGAGGAGAGAGACAGATGTAAGTCCAACTCAAACCTGGGGAATGCACATCAGATTGTGCCCCCTTTTATACTATTTTAGATGTGATTATTAATAGATGATGTGTACAGTAAGCAAGAGAGATTGAGATGAGTAATGAAAGTAGCCTTAGTAAGTATGTACAGGATATATGAGTAATCACGTTTGTTGATTTATAATGAGCTTTGGAGAGTATCAGTCATCATTTCAAGTATGATCAGTAAGCCTTTCAGATTTGTTCATAATGATTCAGCAGACTTAATGCTGACTGAAGTCACATGTATAAGCCAATCATTTATGTCCATGAACATTATCTAGCAAATAGCCAAGTATGTCTCTATTGAACTAGCACCTCCACTTGTGAACTTTGTGTGTGTGAATGAAGTTCCCTTGAGTATGCATCAAGTAAGTCTAGCCTCATATTGAGTGATCACCAGTATTTTCTAGGTTATGCACTCGCATAGGACTTGGGTTAGAGTACAAAGTGTGGCAAATGCTGTAGGAATTTGGACTGGAATATTTGCAAGTGCCTCCATGTACAAACCTGAACTGACTCATATGGACTGGAGTCGTAATGTGTCAATATTGCATTGACTCATTTGTAGTACATAGTTACTGTGCATTGAGTCATTGACTGTGCATGACTGTGCAATGATTCTAAATGACTCATAATGACTTGCCTGGACTTATAGCAAGTCAATTCCCTTATATAGTGTAGTATACAGTTGTATAGTATATAAGTACCTAGTTTTATGGAATGAGACCCCATCGGGTTGTTGACCCAGGGCTTTACCCATCTCTACCCTCTGGTGTGCTTTTGTCCCCACATTTGGAGGATGAGCGTAGCTTGTATCTGAATTTTCCCCCTTTACAACAACAAATGCTTATACCATCTACAATGCACTCAGTGGGTACAATAGACTTCCTATTAGCTTTAGCTAACAGTGTGGGACTCACTATAGCCCTTGGTATCCAATGTACAATACAGATAAGCTTGGAATAGCAATATCTAGCTTATACAGGCCTAGCTAGTAAACCAGCATATCAGCGGTTCAGAGCAGTGGGTGTTTTGTGGACAAGAGCGTAGGCGAGAGCCAAGGGCACAACAAGAGTGAATAAGAGCAATAAAAAATGAAAAAGCACAATAAAACTAACCTCTTGGTGGAGAAACAGGCTTCGTCGGCAACACTGTCCCCAGATGCAACAAAATTCAACCTTGTAATTTTAATCTATCAATACTAATCAATTAGGTTGCAATTAGGCCTGTTCCCACCCGCTTACACCACATTGAACAATATATCCATTTTCCACATATCTTGCACATATCTGTACAGGTCACAAGTTGCCCTTATACCTCCTGTACAAGTACTTGCTGCATGAATGCAAGTTTACTTGAATGCGGCATTTTTAACATTGTGAGGCTTCCTCTCATTTTGGAGACTCACCTGCATCTCTCATGTGTTCACCACCGGTGATTCAACGAAATACCAGGCCTGTGAGAGCCTGCGAGTCTATAAATTTTACGTGCTTACTAAGTATCACTACGGACAGATGTCATAATTAATTAACTCCCATCCAATCAAGATCCAATATCTAACTTCCAGAGTGGAAGTTGATGATGTGGAGCTCATGCATGATGGTCAGTCAATATGATCTGAGATCGAGTGCATCATTGAATACTTATACAGACTGCTCCCAACCTCATGTATCGTTGTAGCTTTTCCTCCTTGAGCCCTTGAGACTGGAAGCAATGAGCATCTCTTTCTTCAATGTAACCAATGGTATTGTAATTTCTGAAGCCATGAGCATTGGCTGATATATCCATATTTGTAGGCTCTGGTCTGATTGGTACATGGCTTTCGGCTTGCATGTACGGTGTAACATCGGCGCAGGTGACTCTATTGTCTTAAGGCTATCGAGTTATCATCGTCTCATCTTGAAGACCTACATATTTTTTAACCGCCCCCTAAGGAGTTCTCCCTCCCTCAAAATTCTAGTATGTCCATTCTATCCCTTATTTCACGGGTTCCTAGGAGTACTTAGAATCGATGTTATCTTCAAGGTACTGTGCCTTTGGTATGTACTACTTGTAGAGTGCCGCTCCATCTATCCTGCAATTTGTCTGACTGAAGTGTTTAGGTTGCTTGACACAATCCATACTGCAATTGGTGCGTATTCTTGGTCAAAGCTTGTGCTTAATCTCAGCTTCAAACTAGTTTGCACTACAGTCTATCATTATTTGGTAAATATGTCAATGTTCTGCTGGAACAATGGTCTCATTACCATGACACATATCTAGGTATTAGATGCGTTCAATAAGGCCGCCATCCTGGATACCACATGGTACATGCAATTTCCATTATTGATCAAGCCTGATATATTGATCAATTGGCTGCTGGCATTGCAGGTCTATAGCAGTAAGTGTTGGGTAACGTTCTCGTCCAAGCGATTTGGTTGAATCCCCATCTGCAAACTACAGACATCAGTAGCTATCAACGTGAGTTGTCTCTGCGATTGGTGATAAGTGTTCTATGCCTAATGACTTGCAGGTAGTTGTGGTTGCCGTCTGTCAGATGTGAGTCCCTAGCATATAATTTCCGAGGCCAGTGTGCCTGACCAGTTACCTTTACTGCCAGATATTTTGTATCGGTTGTGTATAAGCGTAGGCCTTGCATATCTGCAGTGCGTAACAACCCTGAGTCCTTCCAACTATCCGCAGTGTGCAAGATAACCTGGTTGCGTATATCTTTGACCACATTAATTGTGCGTAGTTGCTTTACATATAATTGACTTGGTCTTGACTGTTTTTTTTTTGACTCACAAGATGGTGTGCATTATTCTACATGCTGGTTAGTGTTCCTTGTACAGGACATTCATAATATTGACTACTCAAGATAGGATGGGGACTTGGTATGTTCAGACTTTTGTACTTTTACACTAGTCTGAGATTCCAACACTAATGCAAGCTGTCGTGATCATCGTGTATGCGCATGGTTGAAATTGTGCTTTTACTGTCATTGCTCACTTAGATAATCAACAGGGCACCAAGAACACTTGTGGAGGATTCAACTAAGCAATCCGTTGGATATCTACCTTATGCCATCACCCAGCTACCAGTAGACTTTGCAATTGCTGGATCCTTGTGTATCCTTTTGTACAAAAAGCGTACAGGCTTTCAAAGGTCAGTTCATTCCCTTATTGTTGCCAGAACTAACGTGATACTCTGGGTGATAACTATTCATAGGACGCGAACACTCATCAATACGCTGATCTTATATGCCGTGAACCGTTGTATATTTACATCGTAAGTGCAGCGCTTGTGCAGCAGGATGCATTGTGATATAAGCTGGGCCAATAACAGAGTGGTCGCACTAGTGGAAGCTTTGGCAGTGCGTAGTCTCTGAGCTCTCAGCATTTATGCTTTGGATTGACCTATACTGGCAGGTTGGCATCGCACCAAATGCTTTTTGGTTCAGTGCTGCAGAGTACGTTATTGGACAACGTGAATTTCCTTTTGTGGGGTTTCCGATGTGAATAACTCTAACTGATGACATTGTTCACAGTATATGCAAATTCCCTTCTAGCTATGCTGAACGGTCAAGGTTCCATCCCAGATGGCCGAACATCTTCGACAACTGATTTGAATCTACTCCCCTTGCAAAGTTTCCATACTCATAGTCATCAGGTAGCCCTTCCGTTGCAGAATATGACCGTGACAGGGAGTAGGGCAGATACTGAGCACAAAAAAAGTGACGACTCGGCCAGTCACAACAGTACATATGACAATAACATGTCACTGGACTGTCGGGCCTAGATACTTGGCAAGGAGTGCCAGCCCTTTCTCCTTCGTGCTCCAACCAGCAATCGACGATCAGTTACCAGCCAGCACCTGCCTTGTGGCCAACTTGTGGCTCAATGCTCATATATTTATTTTCCATTCCTCTTTTTTTTTTTCAGCTGTTTTCATTATGCTTATCGTGTCTTCTCGCACGCCGTTTTTAGCTAGTTGTACTTATGTCCTCTCTATCTCACTCTTGTTTTATTCTTGTCTTTTTACCTCGCGCTACATATGTCATATTACCACTCTCACTTTGTTGAGCCCAAAACCCAAATATAATACATAATTTATGGAAAGCCGGAAGTCCAGGGAAGCCCTCACTCATTTTTGATAGTTCCGTTCAAGATGCCAGACTCAGGGACCCAGGACACCTTATGGAATGATTTCAAATGATGGATGATATTTGACCCAGGCTGAGCATCTAAATATATTTTTTGCAAATTTTCTGCACTAACAGTAACACGCATTGCACAATTTGCCAGAGTGCAACAACTCTTTTATTAAAGTTGGACCTTTAGATATTTTACTTGTAGATATATTGAATATTTATAACACTGCATCATGATGATTGATGGGGGCTTATTGTATATGGAAATCCGCGTTTTAAAAGCTTGCTAAGAAACCTGGTTTCTATCATGTACTTACCCAATATCGCAGAGTGACAACTTTGACCACACTGCCTCGCAGTCTTGGAGTTGTGATCTTTTGAGCTTTAAGGGAGGCCCGGACTCGGGAACAACCCACAGCTCAGTAGAAGAAAGGCAATGCAACATGTTATCATTTTTCTTAGTGTCTATAGAACTCCCACTGGCCCTATTCCTGAACTTAGGGTAGGGAATAGGAAGCCTAGTAGTAGAAAGAAGTACACTGCGCTTTTGCATTACGAGAGTATTCATTTCAGAAATTGTTGCCCAACTTACTTATTGTCTAAAAAATTCGAGAAGTAATGAGGACTGCGCAAGGTTGCTAAGAGCGAGTACAGATAGGCTTAAGCCTAAGCATTGGCTCTTATGTTTAAGGCTGCGGACCGCAGCGGTTGCCACCACTTGGAGACACACAGTCAAAGCTCAGGCTGGCCTCAAAACAATCTTTATGTGCAAACCTCCAAGCTTCCATACTCCTAAACGAAACATAAGTTATGAATACAGTGAGAAGAAGTCCCGAAGGGAGTCTTTTCCTTCCCTCCGACCGTTGCGGCGGTCCTTACTACAGTTGTGGATCCCCTCCGTGCGGAAGAGAAGACTCAGCCTCATGCTAGGAAACCTCAAGATAATCAAGAAGAAATGTCCGACACGGTTCAAGTTTCAATTAGTTCATTAAAAATAGATGACCCAGCTAGCAGAGCTATTGATTATCAGGCTCTTCCTTCCATTCCGAATTTGTGAAATCTTCCCTCCAACTTCCCTTTCAAGTTTGGGTCCGGCTAAGGTAACTTAGTGTTCATTAACTGTTGTTTTCAGAAATACAAGCATCCGTTCAAGGTCAACCCTACTTAAGGCCTCAAACCAGAACTCCGGTATTTAGGTGGAATTCCAATTTTGAATTCTGGCTCCACATCTCTCGCACATGATGATACATCAATGGGATTAGGCTCTGGGGAGGATTATTCCTAACTGGTAAATCTTCCATTTCTACATCCTGTCTACAAGTCCGCAATTTTTTTTTCGATGGGAGTTACTCTGGGCTAGTCATATCGGGAATATCAATCTTCGATGAAGCTGACTTGGTCTAAATCGAAGAATCCATCAACGGTATAGGGGCTCTTTATTGTTGGAGATATCGAGTCAGCTGAGCAATCGGTATCGCTCGCCGATGGTTTATCCAGTGGTGTCGGATGTTAGTTCTCCCTCGGAGTGCACGCCAGTGCAGAATTCATCTATTTATCCTTGTGTTTTACTCTGTGTTTTTATGTATATTATTCCATATATTTCTCCGTAGCCGTAGCTTATTTAGCCTACAATACGATTTTCCCCTGCGCGTTTGCTACGGCATACTTGCTTTTAGACCGGAGTGAAGTTAACCTTATTCGACGTCTTCCTTACTTCACTACAACATTTATTACCTACAACCTTCTCCAATTTACCTTTCTTAGCATTCATTTCACTCACTCCCGAGCCTCTCCCTTTATTCAATTCTGCATGCCCGGGAAATGGGACCATGGGTACCATATTGCGCGTCGGGGCATATCCCGATCATATGGCTTGCGGAATCCAGATGTTTGGAGGAAGGCCTCAAGCCTCATTGCCATCGTATTGATACATGGAATTGCTGTCCTCAAGGCTCAAGTTTGTCCGACTCAAAGTCTCAAATTACGACATACATGCAATTTTGTCTGAGTCCTCTTTTGCAACCAAGATGATTTAGGCTTCCTTAGTTCTAACTTAGTTCTAACTACTAAAATAGCAGCTATCTCCGGCAAATCTCCGGATGCAAAACCAAGATGCAAAACCCTGAGTGTGCCGGTTTACACATTGTCACGCAATCGCAGTGCTTTAATCGCAACCTATTTTCTTCGATGCACTTTGACTTCCTCAAG
>JADNRY010001349.1:0-11442 GCA_015501585.1 Rhodocollybia butyracea | reverse complement strand
ACTGTTTGCAGGTAAATTAGACAGCGAAACCGATAAATCTGCTCCGACCACCGATGACGGATCTAGAATCGTGGTCAAGTGGTCAAGGCGCGGGGTTGGGCGTGGTGGACGCGAACGAAAAGGCAAGTAACATGTCTGATCCCAGCAGTCTGACCTGATCACCTTAAACTTGACAGACGGAGGACCAGAACGCGCTCCTCGCGGAACTTTCCCCCCTTACATCCATTTCACTCTCCAAAAAACTAACCGCGATACCCAAGATGCTCTCTCTCACCTATCACGCTTGCTCAAGACCAGTGTCAAGGATCTTTCGGTGGCCGGAACGAAAGATAAACGCGGTGTTACCGTGCAGAGGGTCTCTTTAAAACGCAACAACAAAACAGTGGAAGAGTATGGCGCCTTGCGAATGGTATCTTGAATGGACGAAGGTCGGCTGAAGATGCTCTGACCCAACGAGGTGAACGTGGCGTCCGTATCGCTGACCTCAACTACCGAAAAGCAAGTCTTGAGCTGGGACTGCTCAAAGGAAATGCTTTCGTTATCACTCTCCGGTATGTTTAAACCGAAATGTTTGTATACACTACTCACCGAAGGTCATCAGGAGTGTTCGAGTAGACTCGATGGAAACCCTTGACAAGGCCCTAAACATCGTCAAGGACATCGGCTTTATCAACTACTACGGTTCGTCAAATTCAATTCTGAGAATGTGTCCATTCCTCAGCTTATTCATAGGTATGCAAAGATTCGGAACTGCATCAGTTCCGACACATGCAATCGGTCTCGCGTTGTTACAGTCCGAGTGGCAGAGAGCCGTGTCGTTGATACTTCAGCCGCGTCATGGCGAACATCCAGATGTAGAAGCTGCTCGGAATGCGTGGCTCGTTGACAAGGATCTAGACCAGGCGCTATCTATTATGCCCAGGCGAGTTGTCGCTGAACGGTGCATTCTCGAAAGCTTCAAGAAACAAAAAGGAGAGACTCGCAATGCTATGGGTGCTCTTTCGACGGTAGTGCCTCTCAATGTACGAATCATCCTAACTAAAATGTATCAAACGTACAGATCCCTCGCAACCTCCGCCTGATGTATGTGCATGCATACCAGTCTTATGTTTGGAACGCCATTGTTTCTGAACGTGTACGTATGCACGGCGCAGAGAAGCCTGTTGTTGGTGACCTTGTATTCGATGTCGATCCGGATACAAAAGCCGAAGAAGATCGTGTAGAGGATGAAAAGAAGATAATAATGAAGGTAACTTTATAGCTATGGTATCGGAACATAATTTTTGACAAGCTTGTAGATGAAGGTCTATCAAACCGCGCCCGAAAAAAATTAGCGAGAAAGCCATGGACAGCACCGCGAGTTAAAACACTCACGGAAGAGGATTTGGACAAGTACACGATGCTTGATGTGATTATGCCTCTGCCAGGGACCGATGTCGCCTATCCGGGAGGTGTACTTGGTGAACGATACCGCGAGTTTCTCAAAATGGATGGTTTAGATCCAGACAACTTTGTGAGGAAAGCAAAAGTGAATACCTTATCTCTTCTGCAACTTTTTTTTTGTCGATTCTGATGCTAATGAACTAGGGATTACACCCTCGGTGGATCCTACCGAAAGGTTCTTCACCGACCCAGCGAGATGACCTGGTCTGTCATGCGTTACACAGACCCAGACGTTCCTCTCGCACAAGCAGACGAAGACAAGCTCCTTGGATTCGATGCTCCAGTCATTGATGAGCAAGGAAAATTCATGGCCCTTCAAATCAATCTGACACTGGGTACTGCTTCATACGCTACAATGGCGTTGCGAGAGATCACCAAAACCGAAACAAGTTCACACTTCCAGACTGGTTTGACGAATGCTGCTGAAGATCAGAAATATCGTGGTGGTGCAGATGGAGATATGGACGCGGAGGAGGCAGAGGTGGCGGAACTGGCAGAGGTGGCGATTGAGCTCGACAACAGCAATGAGGATGTGATGGTAGAGTAAAGTATGTACCTCGGTAGCCTTTATTGATATTGAGCTATGAAAAAGAAATGTACTCTTTGTAAGTCGGCTTCCGTGCTGTATTGCTACTTATGGGCCTTGTTCAGTTCTTCGATCGTAAAGGGATCCAATGATCACTTTGGTCAGCGAAGGTTTTTCTCGTATCAAGTCTGACATATTCGGGCGGCGGGACTGCGATGCGGTATGATGACATATACAGGTATGACAGGAGAGAAGAGTTAAACTGGAATCCCTGGGTCGCCGGCGAAGCTCATGACATCTCAAACTGTTTGGTCAGGAGTTGTAAGCACAGTTAGAGGTAACGCCACCCCCTGCGCCTATGCTTGGGCAAGTACAGCTTCTTCCGACTGCGAGCGGAGGGAGACTTAATGTATTGTGACGGGAGAGTATAGCCGCTTGCGCATGTGGCTAGGTGTAAGTATTAATTTTTGAGACGGTAGCCGGGCCTGTTGGTATGAAGACTGGCACACTTAGTTGTCCTAAATTTAAGCTGCTCGTTGCTCGAGTCTGCTTCGCGGACGTCGTGACGTCGGAATTGATTTGCGGCATCGGGATTAGCGCCCATATGTAAACTCTCGTATTGCCACCTCTTGTATTCTCATATCACCACTCAGGAAAAGCCCTGACATTTCTGACATATATTCAATATTCAATAGCCGACCATCTATCACTATCGACGTGGCGCGCAGCTGTGTTATTATAAAGGCCTGTTTCCTCAACCTCCAACTACGTTACACCTCTTGAAATGCTCAAAGTCGAAACAGTAGTATTCCTGTCGTTAGTGTGCGTAACATCCTGCATTTCTGGTTCTGCGCACTACTGAACTCTGGTCCTCAGGCTTGATCTGTTTGCTTTCACAATTCCACTTCCTTTGTTTCCAAAATAAGTCATCCCCTTCTTCCATTAACCCTGTTGACTTATATATTCCTTATAAGCTTATCCAATGGTACACCAATGTACGTATCGATGCTTTCCGTTTGCTTTTCAAGCTAACTCTGGCAAAGAGAGAAATATCAGATCCGAATGGCTTCCTTTCACAAACTCTGAGATTCGTCTCGGCCATCCGGGGACTATTATACAAGCCATCGGTACATTCACAGAAATGGGACGTGGTTTTGCTGGGTGCGTGCACTATCTCGATTGATCTCAGGAGGACACTTACCGAAACGCGTCATGTAGGTGGTTTAATGGGCTCTGTGTTCTCGCAAGTACTTTCAGCCTTGGCTGGTGCTCTCGTAGCTCAAGCAAACTAGGATGCTGCAATTCATAGTCTCTCCCCGCATCGGTTCTCTCTCCGATAAATATGCAGAAAAGAGTCCTGCTTTATAACGATGATTGGAAACATTGCAAGTTGTTTTGTTCGTAACTACTTTGCAACTATCTGACACGCTTTTCTCTCGGAACTTTCTGCATTGGTGTATGTGCAAGCTCTCATGTTTTGTAAATCTATGTTCTGAAACGTGTCCTGCCGCCAGATGGATCAATGCTACAAACTTTCGCGTCGTATATATGTTATCTCGAGTTATTGGAGGCTTATCGGAAGGCAATGTACAACTCGCGATGTGAAGTATCAGGACCGATTATTTTTGCGGACGATTTAGTAAACTTCTCATTCTAATGGCATCCTTTCCGATGTTACAAGCCCTGAAAAATCGATCCAAAGCATGGCACATGTCGGTATAGCTTTTGCTATCTGTTTCTGCATCGGACCTCCCATTGGGGCGTATTTTGCATCAAAACCACTGCCGGCTTCGACCACCTTTGGACTAGAACTTCAATGTCTACGCAGTCCCTGCTATCATCACTCTGATTCTATTAACTGTTGAAACCCTCTTCCTTGTCGTTGCTCTTCCGGAAACTCGCGGCAAAGAATCAAGATCAATCCTCAGAAGAGCCAAGACAAGTCTGCCGGCGGAGCTCTCAAAAGTTTCGAAGACACAGAGCATTGAGCAACGACTACAAACTCTCCGGTCTCTTCGCACTCTCCATCTTCTGTTTTGGGTATTTTTTCCGAGTAGAATTCACTTTTGACCTTCCTGACCTTTGACTGTGAGTATATCGGACCTTTTTATGCTTCCACATACATAACCATTTGGTAGTATTTGACTGAATAACAAACAAAAATGGTATGCTCATCGGTTCCATTGGAATCATCAGTGCCCTCCTACAAGGAGGCTACGTTCGACGGGCTACTTCAAAGATCGGTGAAGTTTGATGGCGCAAAGAGGGTGTCCAGTTGTTTTTTGGCTCTGGTTTTCCTCGCCATCTTACCAGTCTACGCCAACACCAATCTTTCAATAGCTTATCGATTATTACAGCTTGGGCCGTATGCATGGCATTCACCTCAGCGACAGTGGTGAACTCGCTCACCGCCTATGCATCTCTTCAATGCGAAGAAGGAGGTTTCGATACGACCACCGGAAAACCAGCAAAAGTGCATCCCCAACTTGCCAAAGGCAAGGCTCTCGGTGAGTTTATATCTTCTGGGCAATTGGGTCGCGCAGTAGCCCCTTGATAGGTCTGTCATTCTTGTCCAGTTGATTTTTTCGTTGCATTGAACTCATATATATATAGCCTGCGCATCTTACTGGACTGTCGGCCCCACTTATACATATGCCACTGGGCTGTGGCAATGTTGGCGTTATCAATCCACATGAGAAAGATAGCACAAAAACGAGCGTAGATCTGTAGTATTATTCATGTGTCGAGTAGTTGATCTAAATGAGAGGATGCAAGGCTTTGCCAGTTTAGAGAGAAAGAAAGTATGCCCAACGTAGTCATTTGTTCCGGCCTTTGGAGTGAGAGTAGAAAAGGTGTCGTCGCACATCAGATACGCGCGCACAGAATGTTATGTAGAATATATACAGTACTTGATATCTGGTCAGTTTATATATGAAGCAGAAATGTCTTGTGTCTATGTAATGACCTATAAGGAAGCAAGGAAGCTGATGTCGACGAGGCTCTCCTTGAGAACGAGGATGAAGTAGGATACTCGTCACTAGTACCCAAGTCGATTAATTGCGCATCTGGCTCTGGTTGTTGGGGTTTTCGTCCGTCATGGTCAGCATACCGAGGGGGTCGCTCGCGTCGGGTAACTGGACGCGAAAGCAGTGGTACAGGCGGTTCCTCTAAGCCACTTTCGATATCGTCAGGAGATTGGGTAGTAAAGATGGCGGGAAGGAAGAAGAGGTATCCGCGGCTCTGCCGATGCCTCCTCGGACGAAATGGAGTGCGTGGGACATCCTCGGGGGTTGACTGGGTAAAGCAGCAAACGCGATTTCGCACTCGACGGAAGGTCTCGACTATTGGAGAAAGCGTCCGGCAAGTTGATCAGCGGTAAAAGAAAATTCTGATGATGCCGGGAGGAGGGACGCATCTCGAATGGGAGTTCGTCAAACGTGGGCGAGTCTGGGGCACTGTCGCTCTGGGAAGATGCCTCTGATCTTGGTAGGTGGAAATGCCACTGACCAGTCCGATGAGACCAACGTGGGAAAAGTACGTCGTAACCACCTATCCTCCGCAGAGTGTTTCGACGCTGTTTGCCTGGGATCACCATTATCACGAACACCACCTATTAATATGATCAGCCCAACCCACATCAGAGCCTTGCCCAATGCCCTAAAAATCAATGAACGCAAGCATCGTCAGCATGCCAACTACTTCCATAGAAATGCAAGAAGAATGAGTCGGGAGCTTCATTAAGTTTGGCGTTTTTCTCCCGTATAACGACTTGGGTAATATCCGGACAGGTTCGCCCAGAGAGTCAGCATTGCGATGTGTAGATACCGTATTGGGCTGAGAGGAACATTGGTCCAGTAGAGAACATGACGGTCGGATAGTTTAATATCCAGCTATGGTCGAAAGTGACGAGATTGTGAATGGTTGTTCTAGGAAAGGATGTTCCTTTTCTGCAAACATGAGGTCGTTGGATACGCCGACGGGAATTGTCTTGGGGAGGATAACTGGGTGCACCAGTAGAGGATCCAGTGGCCGAATACAGCCAATATCCAGATCTAGGTAAACCCCGCCATAGTGGTACAGTACAAAATACCGTATGGCGTCGGCGCGCCTGTTATAGCATATCTATAAACCGTTGAAGGTGTCGAGAAACCATGGATAATATTCCGCGATAAATTCTCGGGATTCATCATCTGTCCAAAGCTTGTATTCACTATACAAGACATGTTTAGAACAACATATCAAAAAGGCCAGGAGCTGGACAGACTAGTCAGGCATCATCTTCCGACATTCTTCGGATATAGTTTTCCAGCGTTTTGGCAAATGTTCTGTTTTCCATGTCTGGTGCAAGATCCTTGGTATCCGTTCTTGCTGGCCGTGTTCCGATGCATTCCAGCGAGTATGTCCTTCCGAGAATAGGAACCTCGTCCAGGGAAAGGTAAGCACTTGGGTCGATGGAGAGATAATAAGTTATAGACGATAAGACGACGAACTGTTCCAAGAAGAAAAAGGCCGAGAATTGAAAGGAAAACGAAGAGAGGACGTCGGCGAGCCATAAATGATGAGGGTGAAGGAAAAAAAGTAAGCACTCCGGGAGGCTATATACGGATGTTCATTTTTCTCATCTGACGTAAACTCGCTTATTGACCGCATTCGGAATTAGCCGGTACAAGCCGATGTTAGACGTCTTTGAATGCGAGGACCACTTATAGTGAATAATTGCCATATCTCTGCCTAAGATCCACACAGCGCTAAATCACAATTTTTGTCATCGCTAAATACATGTTGAAGTCGTGCAGAAGATGAAAGTGCAAGGTGTTAACCGTCTCCTCCCCCTTGTCACCCCATGCTTTCCCAATCTTCTGCAGCTTCTGGAGAGAAACAAGCCAGTCTTTTTTCGACCAATCATTGCCGCGGCGCCACCCGGTGTGAGCCTGGTAGGGCTTCGAGAGAAAGCTGCTCAAAGAAGGATTGCCTTGCAGATTGGCACGACCTGAAGGGGCGTATTCCAGATAGTCCAAAATTTCATGGACATTCATATCAGACGCCTGTACATTTCGTTTTAGAGCATGAACGGACGTCGAAGTCGACGGTGCATGCATCGAAGCCGAGGCCCCTTCGTTGGCTTGCCTTTGATGATCTCGTTGATCAGATGCTACCAGTTCCCTCAACAGCCCAACAAAGACGTCGATGATTTGAAAATGTAACAAAGTGCAAGCATCACTTTGATAGAGCTGATCTTCTTCAGTGTCCACTTCCATGCCATCGTCTATACGAGCGATAACACGAGAAACTTCGGTGTACGCTGGCCTCCAACCGGTAAAGTTGGCTGCGATTACGGGACCAAAGATATATAAGCCCAGAACACTAGAACTCCAGTGCAGATGGTCGTCGGGGTTCATGATACCCAATTTAGCGTCGGTGTTACCTATACATCTAGAGTTAAGCGCGCTTGTTTGATCCCGATCCGCGAGATGATTACCTTCAGCCTGAGCTACAGCATTTATGCACAGATTTCTGTCTGCGGAGCACAAGACAGTTGGTTGTTTTTCGGCAAAGAACAATGCGCAGTCAATTATTTTCTCATCATTACTCTCGCATGTCTGTTGATAATTAAGTATAGCCAGAGTAAGAGCAGCTTGTCTGAAAAACCCACCGTCCGCAAACAATCATTTCGAGACTGGCCTTTCAAGACTTTTTTGTGTTGCGCCTTGATCTTATCCCACAACCACACAGAGGCTTTTCTTGAGAACCAACTATTTTTTCTTCTGCCTGCGCACCATCAGTCAGATAACGACCTTAAACATGCAGTGGACATACCAATCCAATTCGCTGATGACGGCAGAAGGTATGACGATGATAAGCCGAAGATCCAGTCTTTCTATATCTTCAGTAAATGTGACTAATGCATCGAGATGGTGTATTAATATATTGGTGTCAGGCACGACGAAGAAAGAGGATTCAGCAGGAGCCTACGGGTTACATTTGGTTTATACCATTAGATGTGTTTGGATAACGAGTTTGAAACGTCTGACCAGCATTTCAACATCTTCGTTTGCAAAAGTGGAAAATTGTTTCTAGTGGGGTCTGAAGATTTCGTGTAGATGTACGTGAAAGAGCTAATGAAGCACATTTAGTATTCCAGACGATACTAGTAGTTGAAGTACCATTGGTAGAATAGCAGTGGTTGCCTGCAATAAAATCAGTCCTTTTCAGAAGTCTGACAATTGTGCCGTTACTGACGATGAGTATACGAGGACGGACCATGCTGCTGTAAAGATGAGGGCACAGACATGGCTGGGAACGTACCGTTTCTTTTTCTTGTTCTGAAGTTGAAGACGAAGGGATTTCAGGAGAGCTCTTATGTATCGCAATCAAATTGCAGTGGCAATATTAGCCGCTCGGCGGGCCGCCGTTCTGGTTTTCTGTTGGGGTCGAATTACATAAGCAATATTAATTAATCAAGCTATCAAGCTTTACACCGTCTGATACACTTCATCTTAACCAACTACCAACTACCAAGATTTACTGTAAGCTATACATTCAAAATTCGAGCGTCCACTACAGTCTACAATTCAATAAAGTGAACGGTTGAAATTTGAAACCCATTTTTTCTTGAACACGTGAAACAAGTTCTAGCTTATTCATCTCCTCGCGATATATAAGTGAAAACCTTTCAGACTTTTTGACTCGTACCCTTGCAGTCGCATGCCAGGCTGTAAAAACCTTTTCATACTCATTTTCATTCACACTCTTACAGTCGTATCTTCAATGGCGTTGCAAGGATGGCACCCAGGGGAGAAAACCATCCATGCTAAAATGAACTTTCTCGGCGATCCCTCCATCGACAGAATGTACACCGTCATCGGTGACGAACTAGATGCTTTTCATGCCGAATTCCATGCCCAATGCCATTTTCTTCCTGTTACCACTTTGGACGTCGATGGACGACCTTGGAGCTCAATACTAGCACCAAGAGACGGTCAACCGGGTAGCAGCTTTATCCGATATATCAGTGGGAGCACACTAAGGGTAACCGCAGAAGTTTGGGACGGAGAGCCGATTCTGAGGACAGGGAAAAAGAATATGCTTATTGCAGGGATTGGAATTGACTTTTCGACACGAATGAGGAACAAGGTTGCTGGATTTACTCCGAGGTATCGACATACAGAGGGCGACCGCGTAGTTGAACTGGATATGGCGGTGAATGAGACGGTAGGAAACTGTCCCAAATACATCAATCTACGACGATTATCTCCTTATCCACATACTCATCCCAAAATCGCAGCTGAAAAATCTACATCTTAGTCCAGATGAACGTTTACCGGACGAACTCGTCAATTTCATCCTGGACTCGGATACTGCCTTCTTTGGCAGTACATATATTGCATTGGATAAGGACGCAGATCGATTTCCGTCGCATCTAGGCATGAACCAGCGCGGAGGGCGGAGAGGCTTCATCAGAGTTTCGAAGAAAGATGGAAGGACTCTCGCCATGCCTGATTATTCTGGCAACAGAATCCTAACATCTCTTGGTAACGTTGAAGCTACCCCTCTTGCGTCCTTAACGTTTGTCAACTTTGAAACCGGTGCAATCCTATATCTTACTGGCGAGGCAACCAACTACGTAGGGGAGGAAGCCAAGCAAATCATGCCTATGCACAACAAAAACGCACTCACGACTTTGTTCGTAACAGGGTACACTTTCGTCCTGGATGCGCTCCCCGTGCGGCAAACGGTTGGTACGCCTGCCGAACCGAGTCCATACAGTCCCCCGATACGTTTCCTCGCTGAAGAAGATGGCCAACTTTCGCTAGCAAAGCCTGACCAAATGGTCTTGTTAGCTTCGATCAACATGCATTCCCCGACCATTGCCACATTCTGGTTCAGATCCCCAGACCCCCTTGCCATCAAACCTGGACAAGCCGCCATCCTCAGCTTTTGCTGCCCTTCTTGGGATGCCCGCGTATGCACATATGGCTCAATCGAATCCCAAATCTTTGAACGACGACCGCATACGTACATGGACAGTGTCCTCTTCGTCTACTTACGACTTCTCACTCACCATGCGCGAGATACCTAGAGGTGTCATCACTGGCGCCATTTTCAACCTGGCTCGTTCCATTGGCCAGTCGAGGCCTGATCTTTTACTAGATACCAGTGAACTGGAGATACGACTCGGCTTCATCGGTATCAGTGGATCGTTTTGTTTACCTCCTCCTGTGAAAGATTCTGAGACAAAGTTGTTGTGGATAGCTGGAGGAATTGGGCTCACGCCGTTTCTAGGCATGCTGAATGCGCTGAAAGAGGATACCAAAGGCTCACGCTGGATATACATATGGTTTTGTCGACTCGCGAACCCGAAGTTCTATTGCCTCTCCTGGACGCAGCGGATATTCCTGCTGATAGGGTGACGTTTACGCTGGATTTATTCTCGACAGAAAAGTCGATCGACAGTTCAGAATCACAGCCTGAGGGTGTCCGTGTACACCGTGGCCGTGTAGATTCAATGTTCTGGGAAACTATTGATACGGAGCGGAAGGTGTATCTTTGTGGTCCAAAGCCCTTTGAGCAAGCTGTCCTTGAGGGATTGGCGAGTCGTGATTGGCACTGATGAGATTATGATAGAAGGCTTTGCGTACTGAATTTAACTTCAAGAACCGTGACTTTACATAAATATGTTTAATTCCCGCTACCTTTAGGTAGAGGGTCTTGGTAGGACTCAAATTTATCATTTTTGGCAGGGATCTTCGAAATCTGTTCTTACTCTGGGTAGCCACATGGCGCCGCTCGGCTGCCTTACGTTCCTACACCATCATTGGCTCATCTATACACAATCTTGGTCAGTAATATATTCAGTTAAATTCGATGTTTCGGCCCATCGGCGTCTCTCGATTGCCTGCAAGCCGATGGTAGCCACTAATCGTTCAACTTTGTATTTTTTCTTTGCTTCAACAATGTATTTTCGTTCGATGTAGGTGGCCATTCTTTCCGCAACCCCAACGTCTATCAGGATAGTCAAAATCCTAGTTTCTTTTATATCATATTCACTATTTCGAGGCAACGGCTTCCCTTTCCGTCGCCTTCGACGTTCTTACGCGTTACCTACTCTACGGCTTACAACGTGTTCACGACGTCTCTACCTTTTACTCTGTGTGAATGTCCTCCAGGGTGGACTATTCTTGGATCTCAGTTTGCAGATTCTTGGGCTCGAGCCAGGCTCGAGCGAATTGTACCCATCTAGGTACCTTCTTCGCTATGTTGTAATTATTGCCTATTACTGGTGTCTCTAGTCAGTTACTATACTTCTTCTGCTATTCTTATACAAATACAATAAATCACACTTCAAGAATTTGCAGACTGCGATTGGAGGTAGCGGGCCTTGCCGCTTGCCGGCGCTACTCGATTATTAGTGTATTATGTGAAAGAGGCTTCGCCCATAACTTAAGGAAAGGTCAAAGCTGGTTTATTCACAG
>JADNRY010001348.1:0-11495 GCA_015501585.1 Rhodocollybia butyracea | reverse complement strand
TGTTCCAGAAAGTGCATGCTGATACTATCAATATCACACCCGCGAGCAATAGGTGTAAGTATATTGTTCACGTAGGGATTCTCTGTCAAGTTGGTCAGAAGCCCGGGCCTTACCGCAAGAAAACGCAAGTCCCTGGCTGAGTGGTTTTTGATGACATAATCTGTCGTTGGGTATCCTTCTCATCACCTGTATGCCACTTGGCAATGAGTCATATATCATCTAGTTTATTTCCCCATTCCGACGACGTTCCCGAGGGTAAGGGTTATCAGCCCTCCACTCCGCGGAGTCTTGTGGAATATGAAGTGTTTGACTGAACGAAGAGTAGATTTCACCGTGACTTTTGATCAGCGATTTTCGGTGACGTTCAGATGCTTTCTCGTCATCGAGGGCTTCCTGGAGTTCTTCCTGGATGTCCTCAGGTTGACAAGCTAGCTCACCGAGGTAACCACTGCGTGGGTCAATATCATCCTTGAAGGACTCAAAATCTAAAGGCTCTTTGGCCCCTTCACCCATGATAAGTTCAACGGGAGCTCCATCATCGTAATCTTCATAGTCATCTGGGTTGATTGGTGGTCGAGGGGACTGATATCCGCCTGGAGGTCTCCGTGACTAACCATCTGGTCCGTGCAAAATACCCTTCACATGTAAAATCTTGAAGTGGAACTTACGGATCTCCTCAATCCATCTGTTGATTGTAGCGTTCGGACCACAGCTGGGATGATCTAAATACCCTTGATGTAGCTTGCATCAGTCTCCCGGTCATTCGTCGAGAGCCATAGACTAAGTAATGACTTGATTGTAATGATAGTTTGAGACCATAGAGTCTCTCTTAGACTGAGAGAACCGGGCTTCTCGCTTGTTTAACGTAGTTGATCCAAAGTAATTAAATACTTCTTTTTAGGATCGTCAGGATCTATTTGATAAATAAACCATCCCACTGCTTTGTAAGAGGTGTCAACTGCAAGACAAACGTCCCACTCATAGTTAATGTTTCGGAGTGCCAGGGCATTCCTTACACCATCCTTGAGAGCGTCCATTGCTTCCCATTGTTCATCTCCCATTCCCAATCCATGTCACTAGTTAACTTTGTCAAGGGCATTGCCTTCTTTGCGTAGTTCTCGATAAACATTTGCAACTGTCCCACTTCAGGCAACCACATATTTGGTCTTATTAGTCTGCACTTTTGTTACATTGACCTTACTAAAAAGACCCAAAAACCTAGGCAAAACCTGGGCAGCTAGGTCATGACCTTGGGATTTAGGTCATCGAGAATAAATATGGAATTCGAGGGATCCGGGTCTCGCCATATAATTCCCAAGGGAATGGCAAAATCGAAAGAGCGCACTTTGATATTCGACAGGCTCTGGTAAAAGCGACGGGCGGCGATATCAAGAAGTGGTTCTACTTCCTTAAACATGTATTATGGGCTGATAGAATAACGGCGAGGAGAGGTTTTGGTTGTTCACCATTCTTCTTGGTAACCGGCGCGGAACCATTATTACCTTTTGATATCGTTGAGTCTACATGGTTGGTAAATCCACCAGATCGTATCTTGACTACCGAGGAATTATTGGGTTATTGTGCACAGGCCTTGTCAAAACATAGAACCTTTGTCGAGGACATGCGAGAGCGTGTCACTGAAAATAAGAGAAGAGACCTAAGGGAGTTCGAGAAGAAGTATTGCCATGTCATCTTCGACTACGATTTCAAAACCCGGGACGCTTGTTCAGGTTAGAAATACAGCAATCGAAAAGAATCTTGACAGGAAGATGTTCCCTAGATATATGGGACCGATGGTCGTTATCCGTAGAACTAGGGGAGGTTTCTTACATTATCGCGGAAATGGATGGTACCGTGTTGAAAAGCAAAGTTGGTGCATTTAGGGTCTTACCCCACCGTTCCCGATACGAACCTATGGACTTACCCGAGGATATACATGATCTCATCGACTTGACCAAGGATCAGTTAGACACCATGGTAAACAATGGTGATGAGGATGAGGATGTGGAATTTATCCGTAAAGGGGGGGACCCCTTGTTTGATCAAATCCCTACCTTGAGAAAACCAGTAGATGGTGATGAAGTGGTTTATAACCCTGAAGACCTGGACTCTGACAAAGATTCAAGCGAGGAAGAGATTATACCGGAGACAGACGAAGCTCCTCGTGTCAGAACTCGCGCGATGCGAAAAGTGATACCTAATAATGAACGCTAACGTGTTCGAGGGATTTATAACACTATGCATTTTCTTGCTGTGGAAAGAAACTTACCTTTGTGTCGAAGTTATGCTAATCTCGAGAACTCCGTGTTATCATCAATACACGAGGATTTATTGGGCTTTTAAGACGGTAATAGTCAGAGGCCTATGTTAAAGATATAAACGAGTGACTATAGGCTTAACTAGTACTGGAAACGAATTGCCGGAGCTCACAGGCTACCAGGCGAAGAAGATAAAGAGACTGTAAAGACTGTGGTTTCTCGAGAGAAAGTTTATTTAAAGAATTTGACTAGAAGCTCGTTCAGACAACGATATAGTGTCCGGAGAGAAAAACTTACAAGTTATTTACCACTCCAACGATGCTAACAGGGAGGATTGACACATCGCACACTCCATCCCTGTACATTCACAACAACCAATGCTCACTGAAGGCATAGTGGATTAACGCCCGCTTGTCTGACAATGTTCAAGGGAAAGTTGACGTACACCTTCTACCATTTCTGAGACTTCAAAAGGTGGACCAAGCTGTCTGTGACTTTCTGAGCTTGGAGAGCACAAGCGTAAAAGACCTGGGTCTTGCTCAGGTTCCCGAGATACTCGTTCCTATGAATATTCAAGAGAACATTGAGATTGGTATCGGTCATCGAGGCAAAGTCGAGTTCGCCAAATTGGCCGGTCAAAGAAGCAAGGAATTGCTTGGCCACAACGCATTTGCGTCGCGCACGGGTAACTGCGTAACCAATGTAAGTCGGATTTGTTTAAAACATGTTATAAATACTCACCAGCATCCTCGGGAGAGCTATCAATGAGCTCAGTGTCGAAACACATGCGCTTTCCGTACTCATTGACAAGACTGGCTGCTTCATTGGCAACAGGCGTTTCCTCGACTTTCCTCTTAAGTGATGAAGTACTCACTTCACCGGAAGCCTATGTGGAGACGTCAGCCAAAGTGTTTACAGGGCCCGAGGAAAGGATCTAAGTACCTTGGCCTTCGAGGACTTCCTAGACTCTCGGGTTTTCTTCCTCAAAGCCTGAGCGCGAGCCAGCGCGTCAGTAATTTCCGGGGGATCCTGGAACTCTTTAGTCAGTATGACCGCTCGTTGATTCCAAGCCTGAGAGCCAAATGGTCCTTTTGGGAGAGGCAAGCCGAGCGTGAGTGGTAACACTACGGTTCCTTCAGCACAGTTATCGTGGGATCGTACAGGTGCACGCTTCATGGATTTTATAATATATGTTAAGAAAGAGAACATACGAATGCGATCTGCGTAGCGGGATGATCTTCCTCCATGGGTTCGTCCTCGTCGTCGATGAGAATGGTACCTTTAGAGCTACTAGAGCTTTTAGTCGACTTCGAGGGTTCTTTGGACTCCTTGGAGAACGAGATGGTAGAAAGAGCGGCGGATTTTGCCGCATAATCGGTGGTCTTGTCATCGTTGGCAGCACTGGAAGCCCCTACATCGTGTTTAGACGGAAGACAGTAGTCCAGGATGGTAGCATAGCGAGGAGGCTTACCGCGGGTAGTGGTGAAAGGGCCCGGCCCTGTAGTACCAGTGACCCCCGAGGAAACCTTCTTCGACACCGCCTGGATCGGTATCTATAAGTGTTTGTTCTCGGATATGTTAAAACGGGCTTACCAGCGCAAGGTTGAGCTCGTTGATGAAATTGCCGAGGCGCACAGCAGTCGCAGAATGAGCAGTCTTAGCGCTGGGACAAATCTTCATTGCGTGGAGAAGGAGGTCATGTCCTTGTTCAAGGACACCAACATTCGCGGGGAATTTGAGTACTTTCTCCTTATGAAAAGACGTGGTCTATGGAGCAGGATATCAAGGTCAGGCTCCCATGGAAAAGGCGAAAAAGAGGCTCACAAGAAGATCAAGTGCTTTTGTACAGTACTAAGAACCTCTGCCTGAAGGAGAGTCTGATCCTCGACATACTCAATTGCATCACGGAGACGACTGGTAGCCTCTTTGAGTGTTCTGGTGGAGGCGACGATGGCTTCCATAGTATTCTTCATGAACTGCGGTTTGTCATCGGTATTTTGGGTGTTCTTGGAAGACATTGTAGAGAGACTTATAGTTCAAGGAAAAGTTTTCTGAGAACTGGGTCTTGAAATGTTTTTTGCGGATGCTTTTATAGGTTAATGTCTTAGAGCAACGGAGTCCTACGGGTCCCCGGCACGTTCTGAAACCCAAGTGCTCAACTGAGGACAGTTGATATCATTAGTTTTGGGGGAGGGAAGCGCATGGTGCCAAGACACCATAGCTCCAGGCAGTCCACCATCACGAGGAGAATTTTGAATTTATTCAACGACATCTATGACCAAAATAGGAACCATAACATTGCTCAACAAAAGGGAGAACACTAGGCAAAACATAAAGCAAACGCTTAAAGAGTATTAGAAGCGGCACGGGGAAACCTAACGCAGGTACCTCACCGCGATAATTCTCCGGAAGACAAAAACGCTAGGAAAAACCTTACACCCATAATATTGAGCATCAATGGATTTCAGTTTGACGGCCATCACTATGCCCTAAACAGGACCTGATCCAAGATTGGATGTTGTATTGAAAGAATGTCAAAATCTAGGGAAAGATTGCATCGCACCCAGCTTACTTAGGGATGATGAGTCTTCTCTAGGCTTTCCCTCGAAGACTTGATTACACTTTTAACGAACCATATAGGTTCCCAAGGGCGGGAATTCAAGTCATGAAAAGCTTTCCGCGAGTATACTCTCACATGCTACAAAGAGCTGGTACGGTACTCAAGGAAAACTTATGCTATTATAACAAAACTCTCGAGAATAGGCTAGCGTGCTGTAAGCCTTTCCAAGAGTAAACTTAAGACTTAGGAAGTCGCTCGAGTATGATATGTACACAGTGACCTGAAGGTCTTGATATTGATAGGCTTTATTTACGGTATTCTAAAGGTGCCTATATACCTAAGAATACCACGATACTGCCCCAGAAAGGGGAGACAAAAGCGAAATCCCCATGCGAGGGGCGAGCGACGAAATATGATAGAAAAAGAAATTTATTTAACGTCCGAGGATGAACAGCAATGCCAACGGCGGCCCAGGCTCCGAGAAGGACAAGGAAAGCTAAGGGGAAGTGGTTTTGACATCTGATAATGTCTCAACTCCCTCCATTAGCTGGTCCACTGGCTCGTCCTGGTCGATAACAGACCCAGCGACAGGCGAACCCGGGTTCTCACGGGGAGTACCAGCCATCGACGCTTCTTCATCTCGAGGACTCCCAGTAGGTGGCACGACTGATTCTTCATTGAAAAGACCAGTTGCTGAATGAGAAGGAGATTCTCGGGGAGACGAAGTACCAGCGGGCACCCCGGAATCGTTCTCGAGGGCGCTCTCCACAGAAGCCGGAACCACGGCGGCGTGCACGATGCTCTTCAGGAAGTCTCGATAAGCCTGGTTGGTCGGGAAGGAGTAGTCCGATCTCCACTTCATAAAGGAGCATAAGAAACTCCAATCCGTGAGAGACAACTCCTTCTCGGGAAGGATCGGCACGAAAGACTCGAGGAAAACCTGAGGGTCGGGAGCCATGCTGCGGAGCTCTTGTACTTCATGCTGCAAAGCGTCAAAAGTGCTCGAGATGGACACGTTGAGCTGTTCCCTGGCCTTAATTGCTGCATCGTAAGAAGTACGGATGTGAGCAATCGTGTTGACCTGCTTGGCGATATCTAAACATGAACGTTAATAAAAAGAAGTTAAAAGAGAACAAAAGAAAAGTACTCACTAACTCGCGAACCCTTTGATGCTTTGTAGGTCTCATCGAGTACCTCAACTACTTCTGGTATGTGAAGTGTGTCCGAGCAAGTCTGATGGGAGAGTGCACAATTATCGCAAGAAGCACCGAACCTCCGGTTTCCGTCGTCATCTAGACGATAGGTACACGGCAGGCGGTCCTCTCCCTTGGAATCTGTTGGCCGGCGCGCAGCACATTGGAGGCAAGGTATCTCGCGAGCGACAACATCCGCTAAAAACGGAAAATATTAATAAAGTCATAACCGTCGGAAAAGTTTACATACATTACAGAAGGCACGGTTGGCGCGAAGGAAGACTCGCCAAGACATCTGGTGCATCCCGGTACTAACGGCCGGGAGGTCCAGGAAAGCGTCTAACTCGGGTGTAACACCCCAAGTCATGCTAGTCTAAAAGGGGCAGGCGTTAGTCTACAAACAAGTTACGAGAAAGGGGACAGACAAACCTGGTTGCCGCGTGGGAGGATTTCCTCGAGCGAAGGCAAATCCAGGGCGTCTCGTTCGAAACGTACAATGACTGTACGGTATTCCTTAGACCCAGAAGAAACAAACTCCTTGGCAGAATGAGAAGTTAGGTCTTGAAAAAGACTGTCGAGTTCGGAGGAATTCACATCCGCATCCGGGACAAGGAATACGAGGTTTTCCGGAGGAACAGGAGAGGGGTCACGAGATAACTCCGGAAGGATGGTGTTCTTGAGTTTTGAGCCAGAAGTGATAGGAACCGGAATCTCGACCACAGGGACGAGTTTCTTACGGGGTTTTGAGATAGTAGGCGGATGAGGAATGGACATGGTCTCTGCCTCTGCCTCATCCCCCAGGTCGTTATGACGTTTGCGTTTAAGGCTTGGGGGCTAGCAGGAAACTCAATAGAACCCTAGGAAGAGAGATGAAAGAACTTACCATGACCGGATCAGATATCACCTCCTTCCCTTTTCCTTTTACATCTTTGACCTTGTTCTTACTCTTGGAAGAACCCGCGGCCGGGGCTTCTAAAAGAGGAGTACCTTGGGATTTTAAAGATCTCGTCACCTTGATGTCTGTAGAAACCTTCGGAGCTTTCGAAGCTTTGGGAACAGATGGAGTCTTCACCTCTTTCGAGGCCTTGGGAACAATCGCCGGGGCCGGGGCCTTCTTTGTCTTCTTGTCCGAAACCACTGCAGGTGGCGGAGCAGGAGGAACCTTGCTCTTCCTGCGGCCCTCGATTTCCGGGTCAGGTAACGAGAAAGTTTCTCTCCAGCCGGAGACGCCTAAAAGAGAAACAAATGTTTAAAAGAAATTTATAATAAAGGAAGAAAAACCTACCCTCGAGTGGGACGGAGGCTCCTCATAAGTCGACCGTTCACTGTCGGAAGGAGCGTCGCTGGCCTCTTCTACCTCTTCCTCCCCTCCTCAGAAATAGACTTAGGAGCATCAAGAACACCAGTGTCAATGGGTTCTTGGTCCCCAAGCCAGTCCGTTTCTTGGCAGTCCTTGTCGAGTGGAATCGAGATGGGACAGTCGGGTAGGTGGAAGTGAAGGTTCGCGTACTCCTATAAGGCGACAACGAATAAGTTAAAAACATAAACAAAATGATAAATAGAAATGTACCAGGATTTCTTGGACCATATGGTCGGCCAGGTACCATGCTGGTTCAGCACTTGGAGAAGTCTCCGTTCGACGAACGATTCGGGATAGCCTCTGGCAAGACGCCACAATGCTCTCGATAATGAGAGGGCAGGATTGCCATCCCAAGACGTGAGTACGGAGGAAGATCTACAAAGAATAAACAATTAAGTTAACGACGATCTCTTGAGAGCAGAAGGAGATAGAAACCACTTACAAGTCGAGGAGTCAGGATAGAAAACGCAAGGCGAACCGCCCTCGTTTTCTTTGCCTGGCTGGTAAGACTTGTCATTGGCCATGGCCAAGAGATGTGGCGATAGTTTTGCGCTGAATAGCGACAGCTGCGGCCCATATCATTCTGGCAGAATACTCGCGCAGAATGTCTCCTAGGATCGGGAGTCGACCAATATCTTGACCAATAAAATAGGACTCTTGTTGCGTCAAGTTAGGAATCTTGAATTTCTGCACCAGTGGCTCAGCTATTGCGAAAAAAGGAAGGTTTCTCGCTTTTGAAGTCGTCGAGGAGATTGTCGGAGTCAGAAGAGGATGAGAGAGCAAGATTGTTATGACTCGATCAATAGTCTCGTCCAAACCTTCACAGTACGTAACTCGGCAGTAAAAATGATAAGAGAAATTAATGAGATTATAGAGCAAGCCTTTCCGTTCGTTGAAACCGCTAGGCAAAAAATATATACTCAAACAACTAGGCTCAAGTAAAGTTAGTAACTAGTTTGTAATACAAAACTCACAGAAGTTATTATTTGGAGATAGCTCGACAAATAATAATAAGATTACCCTCGGAGATGGCTCGACAAGCAGTAATATGAATCAGAACTAATACTCGGAGATGGCTCGACAAGTAGTAGTGAGTATGGTGTCTAATACTCGGAGATAGCTCAACAAGTAATAGTGAGTGTGATGTCTAATACTCGGAGATAGCTCAACAAGTAATAGGAAGTTGCAACTCGGAGATAGCTCAACAAGTGGCAATTAAAGAAGTATTCACTAGGAGATAGCTCAACAGGTGAATGTTAGTGGATACAACTTGGAGTTAGCTCAACAAGATGTATAAATGTGTATTGTAACTTGGAGATAGCTCAACAATATACAATGAGTTGGTCTGGTGATTCACACAAGTGATAACAGCAAACAAGTGGGGGTTTGGATTTAAGAAAAATAATACGTCTAACGTACATTGGTAAATCTAGACTACTTATATACTGTGCAATGTGTACTAGTTAGGAAATGCTGGCGGAATGACTAGATTTGAGTCATAACTGCGGAAATACTGCGGATGAGTCAGTCTGACTATGTAATGCTGTGCAATGACTAATATTGAGTCATGTATGCGGAACCGTAGTTGACTCAGATATCTGGCTGTGCAATGACTGATATTGAGTCATTGATGTAAAGAGGCTATGCAATGATGTCATAGCTGTGGAGCAGTGATGTCATAGCTGTGGAGCAGTGATGTGATATCATAACTGCGGAGCAGTGGAATGACATCATGATTGTGGAGTAGCAAGATGACATCATAGTTGTGGAGCTAGAATGATGTCATGACTGTGCAGACTGTGCAGTGACTGTTAAAGATCATTCTGGTGTTCTGGAAGAATGTGTGCAGCATTAACCCAAATGGTGTTGAATAACTAATGAATGTAAAATGTTAAGTAGAAGTATTTAATGATAGTGTTCATAGTTGGTTACAGAAGAAAAAAGATTGGGTGTATAGGATTTAGATCCGGGTCATAACAAAGATAAGCCTCAATTACATCGGAAGGCAGCGTAGGCCACCAGTCGGGCAGGCCTTGTTCAGCAGACCATGGTGGTGGGGGAGACGATGATGGGACTTGTTGAAAATTTTCAACATTGCCTTATTAATAGATTGTTGCCCGAAGCCGTAGCCGAAGTGACCGGCATCTGTCTTAAGACGTAAAACAACATATCACAAAATACAAATGTGATAGAGGTGTTTTCAGAGTTCTCGAAGACTTAACACGTTAAACTTAAAGAAAATGTTATCGAGGAAATGATTGGGATCCCCAATCAGGAGTCTAGGCGCCCGCGGCATATGCTGTCTTGTAGATCAATTCAATTGTTGACACCTGATTCACATAAGCGCCCGACGTCGAGAATGATCCCAGTTAAACTTAGGGGTAGTACGTCCAGACTAGTCCGCGGGAAAGGAATTAGAATGCTAAATGCCGAGAACATAAAAGGGATTGCTAGCAGAGTCGATCCTAGGCTTGGTGGGGCTGACCGGGGACAGTCAGATCATTAGTTTGGGGGAGATATTAGGCCTAAAATCGGCCTAAGGCGTGTAACCGTACATTTTGACACTTTGTACGTGTTTATACAATGCAATAAGAGAGTTATACGGAGCCCGAGCGTGATAGCTGTTGCTGAGGCAAAGAACTTAACCACCCATTGCAGTAGCATTATTTAAATACCCCAGTACCTGTTGTGGAGATTATGATAATAAACCCAGTAAGCTACTGTACAGTAAGAGTGTAGGGGCATTTTAATCCCTCTGTGTTCGCATTTGATGAGGTCATGTGACTCGTTCGTTGCAGCTTTTGGGTGGCTGGACGAAAATAGGTTATTTACGGGCCTATTTTAGGCAATTTCTGGATGGTAGCTAGCCCAAAAAAGACTATATATAATGTATTAATATTTGAGCACTACTCCGAGGTGGATTAAGGCACCAATATAGGGGATGGATTGCATCGAAAAATCTAGATGACGTTCGGTCAAAGCTGGCTGAGCATTACCAAATTGGGTAATGCCATCAAAACAGTAAAAGTGCCTAAAAAGCCTGCTTCTACATGGATATTCCGCCCTATAAGAGTGTAGATAGTATCTTTACATATATAATAGGTCCCTGAAGCGAAATTACAGTGATAGCTGCGGTCAAAGCTGTTTTATTACCATATTTAGAATGCCAGCAAAGCGGCCTAAAAGCTTGATTATGCATGGGTATTCTACCTAATAGCAGTCTATACAGTGTTTATAGATGTACAGTAGGCACCTAAAGCGAAATTAAAGCAGGATATGGTGTAATAGTAGCACTGCTTCGATGTTTGGGTCTGTGGCTGTGTTGTAAAAAATCGAAATAAAAGTAGGGATGTTTAATATACTAGTGGTACAGGCATGGTCTCTGCATAATATATATATGCCTGAAGCGAAGTCAGAGCATTCTATGGAGATAATAGGCTGTAATTGCCCGCTCTAGCCGGAGGATGTCAAAGCTGTATGACCAAATAGGGAAATATATGATTACATACAGGTGGTGTTGAGTCGAAGTTGGGCTCAGTAATGGCATGGCCTCTCAAGGTCTGAGGTCGGAATACATATCTGAGTGCTGTAGTATACTAGCTACGCCCTCCAGGTGTTATATTTGGCAATATGTGGGCAGGAATATGTACATGGAGTGATCAATGGTGAGTAACCATCAAAATTCGCTTTTTTGGGAATATACTAATAATGAGTGTCTAAGCGCAGGTAGGACCTCAAACCTCGGTAGGTATACTCTCCAGCATAGTATACACTCGATCCATGTCCAAGAATATTTATATGGCACCAGATGCGATGGTATACACTGATCTTTATTGATTTTCCCTCAAAACTCGATTTTTTGAGGAATTATCATGAATATTGGGGCCTTAAGAGTAGCCAGGGGCTAAGACGTCGTATATAGACTGTAATACATGGTATTAGTCTTTGCCATATGCAAGAACATTTATGCAGCACCTGAAGCGATGGTATTCCCTGATCTGTATGATTCTGCCAAAAAATGCGATTTTCAGGAAATAAAACAGGCATAGAGCGTGCTATGCACCTCAGACTATGCTCAAACTTGGGTAATCATGTATTCGAATATATATAGAGGCCTCCAGACC
>JADNRY010001347.1:0-11528 GCA_015501585.1 Rhodocollybia butyracea | reverse complement strand
TATAGGGTTTGGAAACGGCCTAAGGTTGTTTACCAGACCACCGTCGAGTCGGAGACTCGAAAATTTACTATCTCTATAGCCTCCATGGCTTTCTCCCTGACTCCAGAAGATGCGGTTATAATGCTTGATGACAGGAACTTGTTAACGGTACTTCACATAACTATTTTCTCTCAGAATCTGCTGAATGTCATTGGGGTTTCTCTCCTAGTATTTTGTTTGTGTGTAACGTTGTTTCTTTAGGTATATATCCCTAATGTTCGAAAACCAAACAGTATCAAGCGCCGTACTTTTCTTGTATGATTGGGTACTCATGCTTCCTGTCGAGCTGGATGTCGTCTGGTCCAAGAAGCTACAACCTCTGAATGTGCTCTATATCGTACAACGATATATGCCATTCGTCGACACGGTTGCCATTCTTTTCACAGGAAAGGATAATGAATTGATTTATCGATATCTGATGCTGAACGTTAGATACGTTTACAGTGTCATTCGCAAACCCTATAGACCCGAATACATGTCGTATTCTGTATACCACTAGTGGATGTAAGTGTTCTTGTTTGCTACGCCTTGTGGGCTTTCCTGATGTCTTCACCTCGAACAGGGATGTATATCATAGGGATAGCCTAACAGAAGGTATTTACTCGTTAAACCAATTCCCATATCCTCAGGGGCTCTTTGGTTTTTAGATACTCATGCAAAGCTATAGTTGTCTTAACAATACGCACCTGGGCATTCTGGAGAAATGATATCAGAATGACCATTGGCCTTGTGATATTCTTTTTGGGTTGCTGGGCACCGAATCTTTACATCATGCATCTATACCTCCAATCGCAGGCATGTAAGTCGCGCTGTACGAAGCTTGATTCCAAGTCCTTCTACTTATGTACGATATCTGTTAGACAGCCTTCTCCCCTCCCGGAGATCGGATGCGTGATTCTGGGCGGTAAATCGATACTGTTCTTGTGCTGGGTGATCTTAATGGTCTACGAAGCAGGTGAGTTTACATTTAACCTGTTTTCTAGCGTAGCGAGTCACTGAGGATTCACCTTCAAGTAATCCTGTTGGAACTAAGAGACACGTTAGTACGATGTACAACTAAGCTCAGCCAGAAGTGATGAAGGCTAAATCATATTACCATACCTAAGAGACACGTTAGTACGATGTACAACTAAGCTATAGGTACAGTATGAGCATAATGGACATAGAGCATAAGTATAATAGACATACCTCAGCCAGAAGTGATGAAGGCTGAGGAAAAGAAGGGAACGTCGATACGTACAGTATAAGTAGAAATCCGTATCAGTGAAATAAAAGTTAAAACAAATGATAAGAACTCGGGTCTGATATCTACTCGGTATTGGAGCTGTACATACCGGCGGCCATATACCGCGGACCGAATATCCAACACTCCCCCTCAACGAGAATGCATTGGGACAAGTCCCAGTAGTCGAGTTGCCTGTCGATGAGTTTCACCATCAAGAGCTTTGGTGAATATGTCGGCGACATTATCCCTAGAAGCAACAACAGCTGTCTGAATATCACCGCAATGAACCGCTTCACGAATCCAGTGGTGGTGAATTTTGATATGTTTGTTTGCATTAGTGACTTGGTCGGAATTAATGTTCTTCAAAGCCGAAGATGAATCAACAAACATCTGAGTTGGTTCAGGTTGAGTGAAGTCGAGTTCCTGGAGAAGGGAGCGGAACCAAACAACTTCCCTACCACAAGACCCAGCTGCATAATATTCGGCTTCACTGGTGGAAGTCGCAACAGCAGTCTGTTTCCTCGTATACCAGGAAAAACAACCTGTACCGAAAGTGAGGGCGGCGCCAGACACCGAACGACCATGTTCAAGGTGATCAACAAAGTTGGAGTCGGTATAGGCAAAGAAAAGGAGTGACTTGCCACCAAGGACGAGGACGAAGTCAACAGTCCCCTTCAAATAGCGAATAATCCGTTTCACTGCTTTCCAGTGGATATGACCGGGATTATGCATGAACTGCGCTACTTGTTGGGTGCTGCGAGTGATGTCCGGGCGCGTTCGAGTGGAGGCGTGCATGAGAGAACCAACACCTTCAGCGTAGGGCACCAAGCGCATCTCTCTCTGTTCAGGAGAATCATCAGAAGGACAATCAGCTTTGGACAATACCGTCTTTTCCATGGGTGTTCCAACGGGGTGAGCATCATCGAGTCGGAAACGGGAAATGAGAGACAAGATGTAGGAACGTTGGGAAAAGGAAATGGTTCGAGCAGATCTATCACGAGTAACAGTCATACCCAAAAATTGAGAGATCTCCCCCTTATCCGAGATATCAAAATGAGTACGGAACTCATCCTTGAATTGAATAATCTGTAGAATGGAGGAACCAAAGAGAGCTAGATCATCGACGTGAGTTGCAATGATGATTATTCCATCGGAAGAACGACGAAAGAAGACACAAGGATCGGAAATGCAAACCTGAAAGCCAAGTTCAACCAAAACACTTTTTAGTTTCTCATACCAGAGAAAACCAAACTGCTTAAGTCCATAGAGTGCCTTGTTAAGCTTCCAAACCCACGAATCCTTTCCTCTGACTGCAAATCCGGGCGGTTGCTTCACATACGTTGGCTGGTCATCAGGGATGGTGCTATTAAGATAAGCAGATTTCACATCAATGACATGAATTTCCCAATCCTGGATGGCCGCTACGGTTGCAATACCACAAATGGATTCAATACGAGCAGTCGGAGCGTGGATATCGACAAAGTCAATACCCGGAATTTGGGTAAAACCCTGAGCTACAAGTCGAGCTCGGTAGACCTCAATGGCCTGAGTGTCGGCATTGCACTTGATAGCGAAGACCCAGCGTGTACCAATGGCCTTACGGTCAGGAGGTGGTGGAACGAGAGAGTAAGTCCCAGTCTCCAAGAGCTGGTTAAGCTCGTAATGACAAGCGGCTTCCCACTCTGCATGATCGGGAGAGTTGAGAGCCTGCGAAACATTGAATGGAATTTCACCACTCAAGATATGAGCCAGTTCGGGCATCTCCCCCTCATCCCCGCTATCATCCATATCAAGCTCAACATGCGGAGGAATATCCTCATCAATCTGTGGCTGGACTTCTGCTCTCGCACGAGAGCGAGTCTTAGCAGGTGTAGCATCAGAAGGCATGCGGGGATTAGGACGAGGGGCACGAGGTGGAGGAGTAGCAGGAGGAACAGGAACAGGAGGGTCAGGTGGGAGAGCGGATGGAGCGGTTATAGGGGAAAACTCATCGTCATCTTTATAAGTAGGATTTTTGAGAGACGAATAATCATAGGACTCCCCCGCGGCGCTCAAAAGTCCATCTCCATTAGTGTTGTCATCAAACTTCACAGAGATTGCTGAACGTACACCTTTACCTGGCGTGTACACATAGTACGCCACCCGAGTCTCGTCAAAACCTAGAAAAATACCAGGAGTACCACGAGCGTCAAGTTTATGCTCCTGCGAGTTGTTGTATACCCAAACTTTACATCCAAAAGAATGCAATTTTCGATGGTCAGGGTGCTTCTTGTACCAGAGATGATAGGGTGTCTCCCCTTTAGGTAGAGGACTAGCATAAGTCCGGGCACGGATATTAAGAATGTACCAGACAGCGTAGCCCCACATAGAGAGAGGAAGTTGAGAGTGAATAAGGATAGTGCGTACCCGGTCAAAAATTGTACGATTGAGGCGCTCAGAACGGCCGTTCTGTTCAGGAGTGTAAGGAGCGGTCTTTTCCCAGCGGATACCATGCTCCTTCATCCAATCGCGCCACTCGTTGGTTATATATTCCCCACCATTGTCAGTGCGGAAAACCTTCAACTTTTTGCCGGTTACCTTCTCTACTTCAACTAACCACTGCTTAAAAGCAGTAAAAGCATCACTCTTGCGGCGAAGCAAGTAACCCCAAGCCATACGGGAGCAATCATCAAGAAACGTGATGAGATACCCCATGCCGGTCGTGGTCAAGACCGGAGCTGGTCCCCAAAGATCTGAGTGAACTAGGCCCAGTGGCTCTGAAGCTCTAGAGTTCGATTCAGGAAAGCGCGCACGGGTGAGCTTTCCCTGCGCACAGGCGTCACAGATGGGGGGTTCTGCAGCCAATTCTGAGGCCGTAAGTTTCACGGTCATCCCCTCAAGCGTACCCGAACGGTACAAGTCACGACAAGCGGGATAGTTCAAATGCCCAAGCTCGTTATGAAGCTGAACCAGTTTGGAGTAAAGCGGAGGTTTGTCCGAGGTGGAAGATGTAAACGCAGAGGTGGAGGGAGCAGAGTCAAGGTGATAAAGTCGAGAATCGTCCTTCGTTCCAGTGAAAACAACATCCTCCTCATCAATAAGGCGCTGGATAAAAGTACCAGCATCATCCTTACTGAATGTTACACATTTCCCTGCGCCAAAGACAGTATAACACTTAGCTTCGTCGAGTCGGGAAACGGAAATGAGGGTAGGAGAGGAGTCAGGAACGAAAGCAGTGTCCTTCAGATTGAGACGGACAAGTTGACGATGGCGACGACGCGCAAGAAAAACGGCTATACCTCGACCTGCAATCTTCATAGTACCATGACCAAATCCAGTAACCTTCTGAGAAATGGCCGGATGGTGGAAAGACATGAAGTCGGCACGAACAGAATGAATGTGAGACGTAGTACCAGAGTCGATAATGATGGGAGGCCTATCGGCAGTAGTACCAGCTGGATACACTGACTCAGACATAGGCTGGGAGGAATTCACATTTGTAGAAGTCTCGGTCACCGGGTAAGCAGAGAAATCGATAATATTGGCGCCCGAAGAAGATTCTACGAAATGTGATGAGGTAGACTGCTCAGTTTCACCTCCTCCCCCACTCTCCACATGGTGGGCTTTCTCTTTGCCCTTCTTCTTATTTTTCCCCTTTCTGTTACCTCCCTTAGCCTCCATAGCATGTTTCCCACCACCGGGCTTACGGCATAAATCCTTGGTGTGACCGGGAGTGTGGCAGTTGACACAATAATAATCTCCACGGGCCGCATAGGAGCGTTCGAGCACAGCGACGGCGGCTTCTACGTTCGACATGCCGGAATTAGAGTTCTCGTCAGGATGAGCTGAACGGTAAGAACCTAAAATCTGTTGGACAGTCGACTCAAGAGTAGTGCTGGAGGTGAGAGAGAAACTGCGGATCCAGGTGTGCCAAGACCCGGTCGCACCTTCCTCATTGGGGAGAGTAGTGACAAGAATAGCAGAGGCAAACCCTTCCTCCACAACGTACCCAGCTTTCCGGATATCCTGCAGAGCAGATTCGAAACCCTGAAGATGGGCGGACAAAGAATCAAAGCTATGCTGGAGCGGAAGTCGGCGGGTGAGTCGGGAGAAGAACGTCATGATGAGACCAGAACCCTGAGGACCATAAGTACCCGAAAGTCGTTTATAGGCGGCGGCGCTCGTAAGACCTTCTACCATGCTGACCATGCTCTCAGAGATACACTGGAGAAGCATGTTCATCATATAAGAATCCATCCGTTGCCAGATAAGATACTTAGTGTCGGTATCGGGAGGACAAACAAGCGTGCCCGACAAAATAGATTGACATCCTACTGTGCGAGCACCAGCGAGGAAGACGGCAGACCAAGACGAAAAATTCGTTTCACCTTTGAGCTTAGTGTCACGAGGGAAGAGTGAATTTCCACCACTAGGGATGGTCCAATCACTCGGAATAGTCGGCGCGGTCATAGTGGTCTGTGTACTCGAAGTAGTCTGAGTAGGTTGGGTAGGAGCGGAAGGGGTAGTAGACATCGATAGAGACGAGGGTTATGCAGGAAGAGAAGATAAAAGATTCGATTCCGGTAATCACTATAAGGCTGGCTGTATCAGGCGGACTCGGGGCCCATAACCTGTTGGAACTAAGAGACACGTTAGTACGATGTACAACTAAGCTCAGCCAGAAGTGATGAAGGCTAAATCATATTACCATACCTAAGAGACACGTTAGTACGATGTACAACTAAGCTATAGGTACAGTATGAGCATAATGGACATAGAGCATAAGTATAATAGACATACCTCAGCCAGAAGTGATGAAGGCTGAGGAAAAGAAGGGAACGTCGATACGTACAGTATAAGTAGAAATCCGTATCAGTGAAATAAAAGTTAAAACAAATGATAAGAACTCGGGTCTGATATCTACTCGGTATTGGAGCTGTACATACCGGCGGCCATATACCGCGGACCGAATATCCAACAAATCCTGATACTGATGCTGATACCCGGGCCAGGCCTCGCTTTTTGTGTGTTGTTTTTGTCACTCTCAACCCTGGCTTTCTAAATTCTTGACTACAGGGTTGCCTCGTATAGTCCGCGCAGGAAATCGGTCACCTTTGACCACCGTAGTGTATCGAGACGGTAAGGGCTATTTAATTAGTCGTGATTCTGGCACTAAGATTTTTTCGATTTTCATGAGGTATCATTTACTACCTGTTTCTCTTTGGTGAGCAACTACAACTGGATCCTTTCCGTTGTGATACTTACCATAAGTTGCATCGATATCAGTGTTGTCAGTGGCGAATTTAGTCATTGTTCTGCTACTGCCGGTGAGTTTTTGAGGCTTGCATCCATGTCAACTTACTTATGCTCTGGTACAGAATGCTCTCCAGAACCTTGTCGGTCCGCATCAGCGAGTGATACAAACCATCCTGACCAGCAGAGCCATCCTCCATATGCGAAGTCAGTCGCGCAAATTACCAACACGTCCGGCCGTCGCTACATGATTTCTGGTTGCCGAGAGCAGACTCAGGAAAAATTTGTTACGCGGGAGTTGAACGTACACTAGACCCCAAAAGCGCCTACTTGTTCTCATCTGCATCTCCGAAACAATCGGCTAAACAAATGGATATTATGAATACATGTAGGACACCAGCCCAAACTGGAAATTTTCTTTGTGTGCAGTGCCGCGGAGCTTCAAAACTTCAAGTGGAAATCTTACTATACTTTCGAAAAATGAAACTCTTGCGCCTGAAGACAGAGCAGAGGTACCTCACGCACACCAGTCATCGTTCAGACTACAACCACTCTCGAGTCTCCATGAGATGCCATATCCGAGTCCAAGGCTCAACCTATAGAGCGAGCAGCCTTCAAATGTTTAGGGTTTGAAGTGAGGTAGTATTTGCCCGACCTTAGTGACGGCGTCACCACGTCTCTCCATTCCTGTAAATTGTTGGGAAATAGGGAAACGGCTGTGGGGGCTGTTGCCTTTTACGAGACTTTTCATGGATACTTATCAGGTGGAAAAAGCTTTATACTTTTTTATGTAGTCTTTCTTGGCATAACAGGGATCTCCCCTCATGAACTTCTCAAATTTTTCAAAGGCGCTTGACCGAAAGTGTTCAAGACGTATCTGGAATTGCCGGAGGAGGGACGTTCCCTCAAATGTCTCCTTTGGGCCATCATGGTTGGTTACCCACATTGACTTCCTATGTAACAAGTCTATCCTCTCTCCCTTCCCGCTTTCCAACTACTATCACGTCCATCAATTTTATAAATTGATCAAATGCACAAGGTTTTTAAAAATGCCCTTTAAGAGCATTTCCACTCGAGAATTGCAATAAGTATGGCTCGGAAATGAAGTATAAATACCCATTACCTACTCTCACAGTCTTTCTTTGATTAAATTTGGGCGGTTACAAGTTTCGCAACTTGTTTTTTATGAAGCGCGTGGATTTTCTTTTGAAAAATGAGTAATTTCACTTCTATGCAGAATTAGAAAATGAAAAAGAGTCTGTGGTACGTGTAAATGTAGAGTTAGATGTCTCGGAGCTTTTCTCCGAGACACTACAGACAGAAAACAGTGTTCTAGACAAACTTGAAGCCAAAGTGTGATATTTGAGTGACATCGCTCAAACAGGAAGGCTGCCGCTCTCAGCCGGTACTCTACGGCAGAACTTTCGGCTTCACGCTAGCGTGATTTCGTCCAAGTCGCGTCAAATTTTGAAGAGATATGTGCAACGTACTTGAATACATCCCAGCCGTCCAACCATCCCGGACTTGGAGATCTTCGGTAAGGTTTCTGGTCTTCCTGGTCTGGTACAAAGCTAGACTCGGGCTCAACTGAAGACGATTTCTCGGATTGCATTTCGATCGGGTCGGCCTTGTAGGAGGTACGTGACATCGCGTTGCGAGAAACGGTGGTACGTCCCAGTACGGAACGATTCCACCGTAAAATAGAGAGAAGAGAGAATGAAAATGCACGTGAAGAAATTACCAGGGCAGCGCCGCTGCCTGTGCCGTTGATTGTATATGTTACTGATGTGACTGATTTTTATAAAAACTCTGTGCAAACGCACTCTCGACACCGGAAAAGTCATCGTGCTCGAACAAGGTATTTATTTTCTATATAAAGTAGATAGAAAGAAAGCTAGGATACTATCCCCATTACAATAAAATCCGGGAGAGATCCAAGGACGTTCAAAGCATCTCCGAGGCAAGTTTTCAAATTTTTTATAAAAACTATGGACGTGATAGTAGGGATACATGATCCCGAATAAGCTGCCGAGTCCCGACGAGCCCTTTCAACTCAAATCACATCAAGTCCTTGCCTCTATTGATGGATCTCCTCAAGGATAGCCTCATCATCCTACTGATTGGAGTTTGAAGCGAGCTGCCAGACATCTACGCTTTCGGATATTTTTATGGCTTTGGGCATCTTTACGGCTTTGGGCATCTCCGATTCGCTTCCGGGCATCCTTACGCTTCCGGGCATCCTTATGCCTTTGGGCATCTTTACAACCTTTACGCCCCTAAGCATGATGCCTATTTCTTCAGACAACTGGTCCTCCTCACTGTTTAATTTCAACTCAACGTAATCATTTTGACTATTCGCCTCACTCTATGTGGGCTTCAGTGTACCCGCTAATGCTGGCATGCTGGCTCTTCTGAGATGGAACTTGAGCACATTTTGGGCTCTCAGTAACTCTATCTCCATATACAGGTAGGAGTGCTGGTCCTCTCATCTACCTAACTTTACAGAGTTAGTCCTACTCTAGTAGACGCATCACACAACTATGTGATTACGAAATTACTACGGCTGATGCAAGCCAGTAACCTTTCTTTATCTGGACCTCCAGATGTCTCCATGGCACAGGTCATCGTTGATGACATCTATGATCTTAGCAGGAGTCTTTCCATCAACTTGATAAATAGGTTCAAGCCCATCTCTTTTTCTATATGGTTTGTCTTCCATGAATATCTGTTCCTCCTCTGGTAGTGGGTTCGGAGCTTCTGTCAGGTGGACATTTGGCGGTAATGGTGTATTTCGTCGTCGTACGTCCTGGAGTCCAAAGTGGGCAAGCATACGTTCGAAGTACCTCCTCTGTGAAAGTGTGATCGCCTTGGTGACTGGATTTTGCCTGATAGTCATCCCTAGTAGTACTTCCGTTGTCACCTCGTTTGCCTCCCATCGACTACCCAAATCCCTGACTGCTTTATCACGTCCCTCCTTGGTTGACGATCCTCCGCATACGTCGTCCCCGTAAGTGCTGGTTATCGTGTACTCATCGCCGTCCCGTCGGAATCGTATGCAGGGATCTGCCCGTGAGGTTGTATATCCATCATCCTTATATCCCTCTGCCAGTGTTGACTGCCAGTCGTGACTTCCCTGCATCGTGCCGTATATAGACTTCTTCAGTTTACAAACGAGGTGCTCCGTCCCGGGTTTGACGAACCCCTCTGGTTGCTTCATGTATACATCATGGGTGATTGGGCTGTTGAGGAATGCGGCAGTGAAGTCCACCTGGAATATCGATAGTTTCAGGACCGCTATAATTGCCAGTACCAACCTGACAGACTCCATGCGTGCCACACCGCCGTATGTCTTGTCATAGTCCTGACCCTGTATTTGTGTGTAGCCCTGAGCAACGTACCGCGCTTTCCGCTTCAACAAGTTGCCATTTGCGTCAAATTTTATTGCGTATGTCCACCTTCCACCAGTCAGATTTGCGTTTGGCGGTAGCGGTACGAGCTCCCAGCAATCCTTCTCTATTAGGGTCCTATACTCTTTCTCCATCGGTTCTCTCCATAGGTCTGGCCGTTTCATGGCCTGTTTATACGATGACGGTATCCAGAGATCACCCGATGTCGCCGCGAAGGAATATGGACTTTTGGCGATAAGTGTCAAGGGTCGTTCTTCCACTACTGCTGCTGCGGTCCAGGCCTCCCCTTCTTCTCTCGCCTTCTCCTCTCGCTCCTCATATTCCTCACTCTCGATGAGTCTGCGCGACGGGATATGTCCGCGTGCGCTGCGGCGGGTTGGTTCAGGCGGTTGGACTGGGTTCTGCGGCGGTTCAGGGATGTTATCTGCAGGTTCAGGGTCAACAGTCGGCTGTGGCGCATTTGTCACTAGTCTGTCCCCGGGTATTGGGTCAACGTTAGGCTCGGGTGCAGGGTCAGGTAGATCCGGCTGTTTATTAATTTCGTTATCCCCTAGTTCCACCTGATCTTCTTCACCCTGCACCGTTGGCTCCCGAGTATGATGCGGCACCCCTTCCTCAAATACCATGTCATGAGATTCCTCGATAGTTTTTGTTTCTGGGACCCAGATTCTGTAGCCGCGTCTCCCAAGGTATCCCAGCAGTTTTCCTTTCACCGCTTGCCTTCCGAGCTTCCCGTCGGTTCTTCTTCGTGGTAGTGTCGCCCAACAATCACACCCAAATGGCCGCAGGTGAGATATATCCTGCCTTTTGCTTGTCCATTGCTCAACGGGTACTAGGTCTGGGTATCGCGCTGACGGCACAAAATTGTCCACGTAGATGAAGGTCGCTGACGCCTCGCCCCAGAATGAGTATGGGAAACCGGAGTCCTCGAGTAAGGTGCGTGTTCCCTCCATAACCGTCCTGAATGCTCTCTCAGCCACCCCGTTTGCAGCTGATGAGTCGTGGGGTACTTTCTCAATAAGTATCCCATTTTCTGCGCAATACTCGTCTACGGCCCCGTTATTCAACTCTCCGCCGCCGTCAATCCGTATTATTCTCAATTTCTTCCCCGTCTGCTTCTCTGCCATTGTGCGGTACTCGTGTAGACATTTCACCCCCGTCTCTTTGCGCTTATTGTTCAGGTAGAACGGCACTCGGAAGGAGGACTTTCCATCGGTGCAGAGTAAGAGGTAGCTACACCCTCCGCGTGTCTGCGTTCTCGCAGGTCCGAATAGGTCTATGTGGACACGCTCGAGTACTTCACTCTCGTGCGTGAGTACCTCGTCGAATGGCTGTCGCTTTGCCTTCCCGTATAGGCAGTCCTCACACATGCCTGCTACCTCGCTTTTGGTGATATTTAGCCCATCAACAAGGTTTCGGTTGGCCATACGTAGTATCCGTCGTATTGCCACGTGCCCTAGTCTCCTGTGCCATGTGAGTATATTGGTTGGTCTATCTCTTGTGCGCGAGTAATTGACGTTCGTTTTCCCTGTCTCTAGTATCTCCACCTCATACATCTTTGCCTTGCCATGACCATGTATCACCACCTCCCCTTTAGGCGACTTCACGATCATTGCTCCGTCTCC
>JADNRY010001346.1:0-11585 GCA_015501585.1 Rhodocollybia butyracea | reverse complement strand
CCAAACAATTCTGGGCCATATCATTGTAGCTTGTAAGTTGTAACTAGACTTTAGGGACTTTTTCCTGAGCATCCAATATAGAAAACATTGACTACATGAATTGAATATCAGGCTCTGCAATGTTCAATGTACTACAGTACTACAGTACTTCACATAATAAGTGACTAGTACAAGAGCTGGTAAGTAGTGGTGATAAGTGGGGGTGGCTAAAATTATGCCAACCCATATGACTGCTACACCCTTCCTTGACCAGATCAGGGAGTGAAGTCATTAGAGGGTATGTTAGGGGTTCTGGAGAAATGTTTTTTGAGCTGGTAAGTGATGGTGATAGGTAGTGGTGACTGTATTTGTATTTATACATACAATCAATGCTCACTTTCAGTGATGAATTTGGACTGCTGAAAGGACAGTAGAGATGTCCACGAGTCCGAGTCTTCAAAGGTACTCGCAGGTAAGATCCATGGGAGAGCTTGCAAGTATCTGACTTGCGGATCCCAAGATCCATTTCCCATGGGTCACACGTCAGACTTTGGGAAATTTTGGTTGACTTGCAAGTACTTGTGAACTCATATATTTATTAATTGGTGACCAAAACTTACAGTAATTAACGGTATAATATTTATTATGGTACTCAACAACACTACGGGAAGAAAAAACAATTGATATGATTGTCTGAGTCAATCATTTTTTGAAAAAACAATCATTTAGATGTTTTTTTGCCAAACACTCATTTTGATTGTCTTGAGCAAACAATCATTTAGAATGCCCACAATTCAAGACAATCATTTGGATTGCCTACTATTGAGGACAATCATTTTGATTGTCTTGAGCAAGCAATCATTTAGAGTGCCCAATCCAAGACAATCATTTGGATTGCCTACTATTAAGGACAATCAAAATGATTGTCTTGAGCAAACAATCATGTAGAGTGCCCAACATAAGACAATCAGTGAGATTGCCTACCATTGAGGACAATCATTTGGATTGCCTTGAGCAAACAATCATTCAGAGTGCCTGTAATTAAGACAATCACTATGAAAGAGACAACATTTTGACTGATATCAGGCTAGACTAAAGGCAATTTATCTAATCCTTAGTAAAAAATTAGAGACTGTACTAATGACCTTGTAAATCCTTGTATTGGATCTACAGAATCAATCCATTTAAACCACATCCCTAAGGTAATGAGCTTATCTAGTGAGCTATACCTAGGCATGAACAAACGAGCGAGGGTAGCCCACTTCAAAACATGAAGGCATGTCCCAACTGAACAAGAGTAGAGAAAAAATATCCGAGAAAGCATGGACATTGGCCAGTATAGGAGTATATTGTGGTCCGTGAATTGTAGCGTCGGCAGAAATGCTTCCCAATACACAAAGTACATGTCTCGAGGATAGTTCCCTGTTACTTGGAATCAAGAGACGGGGAACATGGACAAGTGGAGAATGAGTGTGTGGCTGGAAGAGTGTGCTGATGAAGATTGGATGTAGAGAATAAGGCTTTGGAAGTTGTTATGTAGGAGTGAAGACAATGGTACTGGTTGCACCATCTCAGATTCCGGATAATCTCCACCTGAGGGTAGTCCAAATGTCAAATGCTTGTATAACATCTCAGGAATGAGTGAATTAAGAGTGCTGAATTGGATGATGGATGCAACCCCTTGTGGAATTGCCAAAAGTCTGGCTAGGCAACATCTGGATGTGCAAGAGTTCATCCAGGTTCTGTCTAGTGCTCCTCCTGTCTTGCCAATAGCATTCTAGACCATCCCGAGTCTTCTAAGAAATTGACACGCCAGAAGTATCGCATGCTAGAAGAGCACTGAGGTCTCCTTGCATTTTCTCCCCAAAGCTAAGGTCTATCTTGCCTCAACACCATCCTAGCTCAAGCAAACCAGAATCAATTGATGATCCACGAAGGTGCAGATGGATGAACATTGAACACGTTGGAACTTCTGAGCATACATGCCATCAGTGAGTATGATTAAAGAGTTGGGAAGTGAGTGGTTGGAAGTCGAGAACAGGAGGATGTTTGGATTAAGCGCTCAGCCATGACTTATGTAGAGAGATAGAACCAGAGTACTGAGTGGATGGGGGATGGGGGAATGGAAAAAGAGGGAGTCGTACGACATTTATTTTGATACCATGGGATCATGTGATCTCCCACGCACGAGCCAAGCATTGAATTTTCGACTTGTGCTGCATGCATGTTTAATGGTACCGTGCCGGTTCTTCCTTCCTTCCTTGGTAATTCTTTTGGCTGTTCCTCGCTACTGGGCCCGCGCTGGTTTTCTTTCTTTCCTTTTTCCATCTTTGATGCTGAGCAGCTGGATGCTACTGAGTGGCGAGCAAATTAGGCATGCAAATTGACACGTCGGAGAGCTGGTGATGGTGAATGATGATGGCGAGCTGGAGACTCGTGGGCAATGATGACTCCAACAGGTGATGACCTGTAACTTCGACAATCAAGCTCAGGCTTGCTGTTAGCGTATGTAATGCATTTGAACATCCAAACTGAGTTGGCAACTTTCTTGCCCATCTGTTCCTGCTTTTAAGGTGCATGTACTAATATTCTCATTTGGACTGCCTAGCTCAGAAGCATTACTACTCTGCCTCAGATGTGTGACTCTAATTATGAACAGGCAGTGAAAATTGCCAAAAGTTCATGAAACATTCCAAAAATTTTGAGATGCTTTCTGAAAATGTTTAATAATTCTGAACAGGCAGTAAAAATTGCCAAAAGTTCATGAAACATTCCGAAAATTTTGAGATGCTTTCTGAAAATGTTTAATAATTATTTGAGGGGTTGAAAGTTGTGGAAATAATTGAAATCTACAGTATTCTTTATAATTACCATAAGCCTAGACACATTTACATTCTTTTTAGATTCTTTTTACAAATTATTGAATATTTTGTGTGGGAGGTTTTCCTGATGTAAGTGTTAAGCTCTTTGTGTTATTATTATTATCTTCTTTAGCCCACTTCTTAGGTTTAATACCTTCAAAGTGAGATTTGCCCTTACTTCTACATTGGACCCGACTGGCAGACCCCACTGGTCCTCGCTAGGACCAACCTTTCTTACTTCACTGTCCGGGAAGTAAATACAAGAACCAAGTGCTAGATAAGCACCTTGGTGCGGTAGTATAATGGATGGCTCGGATGATGAGGCGAGTAGCCAAGCGCTAGAGAAGCACATTGGCATCATTCGAACTCATGGACAATTCCTTACGCGCATGGCACTTAGCGGCGCAGAATTTTGGGACAAGACACAGCTTTAGGGCTCTTCACCATAACCGTAGCTTACGGGAAATATTCCGTACTGTATCAGATTTTTTCAATTTTGACCATACCATATCCGGTACGGGAAGTTCCGTATTTTCTCGTACCGTATGTCTGTATTACGCTCCAGCGTTGTCTTGCAGCAGTGTGAGAGATGTAGGAGCTTGGAAGTTGGGCTTAGGCGCTAACGCGGACCGCGGAGTGGTTTGGTAGCACACCCAACCACACCGCTAGCTCCATGACTCTGTGACTGTGCAGAACGCTGATATAAGAACAAAGCAATTCTTGTATTTAACGTAATTATCAGGAATGAGTAAGGTGTATCTGAGAACATGTATTCTAAAGTTACCAGGGCTCGTATTTTAAAGTTAAGATCGCGCACTTTGAAGTTACCAGGAGTGGTGTATGTCACAGTTACGAGGAGTGAGCAGGCATGAGCAAAAGAAACTGGCGCAAGAAGGGGTGGGAGAGGATGGGAGAAACAGAGAGTCAGACCGATGGTCTGTTTTGTGTGCACTGGCTGCGGCGACGAGTCGGTGACTGTGAGCGGGAACGAAAAGCGCAGCACAGCTTTCCGCTTCCCGCTCCGCTGGACGTTGATGCCGTGCTTGGTCACCACGGCATCTGGCACATTCCAGCGTCGTCTTGCAGCAGTGTGAGAGATGTAGGAGCTTGGAAGTTGGGCTTAGGCGCTAACGCGGACCGCGGAGTGGTTTGGTAGCACACCCAACCAGGAGCCACTTGTGACCAACCTGCTAGCAAACGCGACGCAAAGCCCAACCAAGCACAAGGGGCTGTCAACGGCCAACACCCGCCAAGTGGGATGATATAACATCCTCGAAGGCACGAATATAAAGCTCATAGGCCAGAGACCTCCAACGACTGGCAATACGGACAATTTCCGGACTCACACCCTGACCCAGTAGATATGCCGCACCTCCAATGCGAAAGGAGTGGCCAAATGAATTTCCCCAACCAAGGGAACCAAGAATACCGTTAACTCTGGCCAGTGCCGCATCCCTAGTCAAAGGTCAAACCACCCCAAACCTGTCCCGCCAGGAGAACAGAGGGCTGTTAGCCCCCGCAGGACAAACTGTCAAAAGGTTGTCCAGAGCTCCTTTGGGGCAAGTGTCCCCACCCGTAGACAAATAAACTGACTGGCCTTTACCTGGATCAGCCGTTTTGGCGCGGGGCAGGTCCAGCCTAAGATATGCCTTCCCATAAGAGTCTGTCAAGGCATGCGTGTTTGAACGTGTTAAATGATCAGAAGGGGAGAATGCGGCGCGCGAGCGAACAGTGACCTCACCGAAACGCATGAGACCCCAGAATGCACAACAGCAAGCCGCCCAGACACAAGCGTCAAAAGAGTTCGACAGATCAAGTGATAGCCGGAGGGCCCGCATCATAGTAATAGTGATTGGAGGCCTTGGAGGTCTTGAGCGCCGGGATTTCTGCATTTTTGCCAGACCTCTCAGGCAAAATCGAATTCTCTCGGCATCTGCATCAGATAACGGGGGAGGCCAACCCTGTGCTATATGCCAGGCCCTTATGCCCGACAAGTATTTACCCACTGTTTCTGCGGCCACAGTCTCCCATGGTACAAGGGATGGGAAGCCAGGGTCGAGCGGGTCCGGATCCGCTGCTGCCCATAAGGCAAATGAGTGCAGGAGTGCCGGGGATGCGGGCAGCCACTCTGACTCCGGGACCGAGAAGATATCATAGAAGATATGAAGTTTCCTAAGGGCCGAACCGACGCTCGTTGTATCACTCAATGACTCCATCATTGCAATGTCCAGCAGGTAGCGGAGGAGGGGATTGTCGAGAACAGGGGAAGGAGGGATGTGAACCCCACGCCACTTGAACATCCGGTCGACTGCAGAACAGCTTGGGCGAAGCGGGGATGGACGTGGATCCAGATGACCAATGGTCTCAATAACCCGTACAGCAGAAACATCGGGTGCTGGCATAATACGGGTCGCACGCGCTGCTGGCAGCACTATGAAACTGGCACCAGTCTGTCCTGCAAATGAGCCGGGAGGCTGAGGGTAAGGTGCAAGCACACTGAAGGGAATCTCCATAGAAAACCTTCAACATCCCCACGGGAAAGAGGGTCGGATATATTTTCGGCTGAAGGCATGTATTCTGGAGCGACCAACAGCTCGTTTTGTGCAAGAAGGGAATAAATGTGTTTTAAAACGCGATTCCCTTCCTCGCTCCTCGAGCGGCCCCTCCGCAAGCTGCCCACTACGCCAGTGTTGTCGGAGCGCAATCGGAATGTTGACCATTTGGGGTAGGACTGAAGCAAGCTCAGAGAGACAACTGCACAGAGAACCAACTCCACTGCCACAGCCTCCGCCCAACCAATGTCGAATCGCAGCCCTGGCCCAACCCTGAAACCAGGAGCCCAATGCCAAGCCGCCCAATACTCCCCTACCACGATTGCTACCCCATACGAGGAACTCGCGTCCCCCCAGCAGCCAAGATCGATAGGCATGGGAGGTGCCAACGGCATCTCGTTGGGGAGTGTATCGAGCAGCCATTGGATCCAAGAGAGATCCTGCGAAAGCCTGCGCGGCACTTTCAAGTGGGCTCGGTGTGACAAGAAATCCTGAGCAAATCGACCAGCCGAGCAAAGGAAAGGCCTGATTAGCGGGTAAATACAGGAAACATGAATCAATTTCCCTTGGAGCGAGCAGAGAACGAAGCCTCTGGAACCTGCCAGGCCCGCACCAGCTGCTTGACCACTTGTAGCTTCTTTTCTGGCAAGGAGACAACCCGACGAGCCAAGTCCCAGATAAAGCCAATGTACTGCTGGGAAGTGGAGAATTTCCGAGTCTTCTCTACACTCCAAGGCACCCCAAAGGCAGCGGTCAAGGCAATGAACTTGTCCTCGGTCCAAGACTGACCAGGAAAGCGGATCGCAAAGAAGTTGTCGACCCACTTTAATAAACCACGGATACCCCATTTCTTGTAGATGGCCACGAGCATGTCTGCTAATGACCCAAACACGCCAGCGCTCGAGGCTATTCCAAAGCAAACAGCAAAATCGAGCCTGACTTTCCCTTCCCACCACAAACACAGGGCATGTTGCTGGTCCAGCCGGGTGGGAGTAATCCGGTATGCCGCCTTGATATCGAAAGTTGCTGCCTCGCAACCATCGGGCAGTGATAGTATGAGTGCAGAGGTATCCGCAAAGGTCCCCCACTCGGTGGGGAAACTGTCCACATCGATACCGCTGTTCACAGAAGGGATATTGGAGTTTCGAGGGTAGGACATATCCTGCACCAAGCGAAAGGAGTTTGAGCCTGGTTTTGGGACCAGGCCAAAGGGAGAAGTGCGAAAAGGCCCTATGATAGACTCCAGTTCTGCAGGGGAGTAAGCACGAGAGTAGTGTCCAGCCGCCTCCTCCTGTGCAATATACGAAGAAATGAAAGTGGGATCAAGCTGAGAAGAACGATGATTCTCGAAATAAATAGGTGCGTGAGAGGGGACCTCTCACGCCAACATCAAAACCGTTTACCACACCATCTACAACGTGCCTCCAGTCATCCATAATACCAAAGGATTCTAGAGTGGCCCGCAGCTTTACCGCGTCGATAGGTGTGGCCACCCAACGTGGGTCCTGAGGATGATCATTTGAGGTGTGGACAGGAAGCTGCGCCGTGACCACCTGTTCCGCACAAAGAGCACTCATGCACGTTTGGGCAGTCGGGGCCTTGCGCGCACGAAGAGGTACGGGCATAATTGAAACAGTAGTTCCGGCCCGCAGCACTGATGAGGCTATTGGGGTATTGGGAATCATTGGTGAGTCGCGCACAGGGGCAACCAGCGATTGTCTTTTCTGCAGAGCAGCTGATTGGGCGACAACCGGCTGCTCCGCAACGAAAGCTCGGGAGACTGGATTTTGGGTATGGAGACAGTCGCTGTCCTGACTTCCCGCGGCTGTTGGATGCACGACCCGGCCCAACACTGGAAGCCCTGATCTAGAGGATAGGGAGTCCTCCACAGCCACCCTAGTCCGAACGAGATCCAATCGAGCTTGGTCATAGATGCCAATGTCGACGCGGTTATCCACAGATACGGTGTGACGGAAATCCGCGTCGTAGCGCATGGCAAGCTTCCAGTCCACACTCCGTCCAATGTTCACGCAATTTCCAGCATGAGCCTCCCACCTGGCCCCAACCACAGGCCCCTGTATCTCCACAACCGCCTTGACCAGTGATTCCAGACATCCCTGCCAATCATGAGGAGCAAGGGCAAACTCCACAGTTCTGTCGGCGGGGGCCTCTGATGAAGTCAAGGCACCAGTGGTGGCGTCAAAGGCAAATGCAGTGGACTGATTGGACTGACGGCGATTGGCCAGCAACAGAAGCGGCAGCGGGACGTAATCATACTTCAAAACAAGCTTCCTGACCTTCTCTGGGATACCTGAAGGAAAGGTATAATGAGCAAGCAGCTCCAGACAGGGGAAACAGTCAGAACCCGGGTGTTCCGAGTACAGAGGGAACAAGACAGAAGGGACCTGTACATCCCAAAAACCGAAGGAACCAGGATGTCCCAAAAAGAAAACAGTGGAAGCTATGTTCCATGTACCGAAGGAGCCCAAATGCTCCCTTTATTCCGTATACCGAAGGAGCCCGAATGCTCCCTTAAGGGCCAGAGTGCCCGAAACCGGAGATAAAGAAGAAAGGAGCTCACCTGTATCGAATCTGTTGCCTACGTATCCAATCTCAATGGCTGGTATTACCATCTTGTCGCCTTTCACAGGTGAGGAAGAGGAAGAAGACACAGATGAAGCACCCCGTATCCCAGCCTCAATGCAGGCAGCTATGTGTGCCTCCATGTCCTCCCGCGTGCTAAAAGTGAGCCCCTGGGAGACCATGAATGGGTTACTTGCATTCGCGTTACCTGGGAGCGCCGCCGTACCGCCAGGATTTCCAGGGTGAGCATGCCCAGCCGCGCGGGTAGCCGCAGTCGGCAATCCCCCTGATGGAGTCGAACCTGCATTGGCAGGGCCAGATTGTCGAATTGTCGAGGAATCGACACCAGTGTCTGATGAGCCAGTTGACAAGCGAGGAGCCGATGAAGATGAAGGCGTGGTAGCAGAGCCGGGTGCACGCTGCTGCGATGATGGATTTTCGCCAGGCATAGGAAAATTGTTCAGATGACCCGGTGGGCCGTTATGAGCAGGAGGTGCGTTATTACTGACGGCCATCGTAGGATAATTATGCCAGAATAAATAAGAAGAGAAACAGAGAGTCAGACCGATGGTCTGTTTTGTGTGCACTGGCTGCGGCAACGAGTCGGTGACTGTGAGCGGGAACGAAAAGCGCAGCACAGCTTTCTGCTTCCCGCTCCGCTGGACGTTGATGCCGTGCTTGGTCACCACGGCATCTGGCACATCGTATACGGTTGTACTGCGAGGTGGCTGTGCATTTTAGACAAATGTATTCAAACTTAACTGAAGAAGTACAAGTTCAACTATATACATTAATAGTTAAGTACCAACAAAGTTGCGTGCCTTTATAAGTGAGCCACAAGCTGCTGTCAGGGAACGGAAACACTTCACCGACGTATTCCGCAGGTCACATGACTCGGGCGGCCCACTTGAATAACAGCTAGCAACGCTGTTGCTTCCCCCAAGTACATCTTACCCCATCTTTCATACATACTTCCATGTCTGCATGCCCTTATAAGCACTCTTGTGAGATATAAGTGACAGGAATGATAGAAACGAAACGACTGTTATTCCTTTCTGGGCGCTCGACTCGATACATTTTATCTTTATCAAGTTTGCAAAGTGGAGTGAATGATTTGACATGATCTCAATGCCAGCTTTGCTTTCTTTTGGAGCTTCTTGAGGCACACCCACTGCAGCTTCGGCGACACGGAATGTGCGGGACAAGCGGTACGAGCGGAACAAACAGAACACAAGTGACAGATCACATGATCATGTCAGTTGAACTTACCGCAGCACATCCACCAATGTACAACCTCATACAGCCTATTCCTCTGGCTGCGCTCTTAGCGTCAAGACAATATGTTCCGCTTATGTTGTTTAATGGAGGTACAGATCCGGATGTGACCATCTTGTCTGGTGAGGTGAACATTTTTTTTGTGGGTAACTCTATACTCAAACTAACGTGGAATTCTCAATTTTTTAGCCTCTTATCTGCTCTCATTGGATGTCTGAGTGTCCATGTGGTGCTTCACAATTACTTAGGCCGTCTCTTAATGTGCTGCATTACCGCCATGCATGCCTTCACACTCCATTAATGCTAGCTTGTCTGCCCATGCCACCACCAAAGGTACGGCTTTACTATTCCCTCCTCTTAACAACGAGCTTACTCTGGTATTCCAAGAGTTGTTTCAACCCGGTTCACACTACCCACACTTCTCTTGTTACGCTGGCCTCCGTGAAATGACTACAACGAGGTTATGGTTGAGTGCTACTACCCGCCGGTGCACCGAAAATGTGGTGGCAAAGGGTTCTGACCGAGGTCTTGGTACACTCCTGATATCTCTCTTTTCCGCCACCATGCACTTACCAATTCCTAGTTGTCTTCCTCAGGTGAACTCTGCCGGCGGCCGGATTGTCTTGACATAGTGCCAGCCGCCGTTCAAAGCACCGCTCTAGCCAGAGGCAACAAACCTTACTTTCCTTACAACCCCCCCGCACCCCGGTCTCTCCTGGGCGCACAAGCTTGATACGCCCTTGCCTCAGGGCAAGCAATGGCCCTTGCATTGCCGCTTATCGACTAGCAGCGGGTGTGGTGCGGCGACCGCCTCGGCCATTCTGACACATCCACGTCGCCGCTAACCACAAACTCCCGATCCTCACCAGCCCATTCTCTCCACGTGCATTCAGCGAGTCAACGCTGTTGTGCCGCACCTACTTAGGCCCTGACCCACGTCGACATTGCTGCTAATCACGACTTCGTCTCCCCCGGCCATGCCGGCAGCCAACCCCACAAAAAACTTTCCACTCACCCATTCTCTCCACCTATGCTCAGCAGGCTGGCTCCCTTCGTGTGTGTTCAGCGGGTCAACACTGTTACAGGGCGGTTACTTGGTTGGTTAACATTATGACTTCGCTACTCTCACCGGCGGCTGTGCCAGAAGCCATTGCTTGCCCATTCTCTCCATATCCGTTCAGCACCGCCGTTGTGTAGTGTAGTGGTTACTTGGGTCATTCCAACACACGTCCACCTTGCCATTAATCATGATTTTGCCATCCTCACGGGTGGCCGTGCTGGACGCCATTGCTCTTCCAAAAAATTCTGTGTGGCGCCTGTTCTCTCTACGTACGTTCAGTAAATTTCTTCTGAAGGCGGTGCAAAAGTTCTCTAATGCCCTTCCGGCCTCAATTCTAGGTACCTTTTCTTATGGTGTGTGTGACCCATCATTCAAGCTGTAAGTTCTGCACATCTCTTTGTTCTATGTTCTTAATAAGCACTCATTTATGCAGTCATGCTTTTATGATGACCTGTTACAACATTGAGCTGAGTTATTTTTTGCTTGGGCTCCAGTTACAGTAATCTTTTCTTGAGCGTATTCTAAAATTCAAGATAAGTCTCTCTCTTCTCATCCCTCCTGTACTTGTAGAATGTATATGTAGTGAATATACTTTACTGTCATATGAGCATATGAGACCCTTCAAAAGCACTTGAAAATCATCAAAGTGATTGTGTAAGACCCTCCAAATGATTGCTACATACACTCAGAATAGTTGTCCAAGACACTTGAAAAGAGTGTCCAAAACAGCTCAAATGATTGCTGAACAATCCAAATGATTGTCTCAAGACACTGTGACCCATTTCCAAAAACAATCATTTTGAGTGTCCTGAACAGTCAATTGGAGTGTTTGATACCATCATTTGGAGTGTTTTTGACAATCATTTAGATAGTTCAGAACTGTTATATAGAGTGGTTCAGACTATCATATTGAAAGACTAGGACAATCATTGAAAGTAGTTCAAACAACCTTTAAGAGTGATTTAGACAATCATTAAGATTGGTTCAGACAATCAATAAGATTGATTCAGACAGTCAATAAGATTGGTTTAGACAATCAATAAGATTGGCTCAAACAATCAATATAAAGGTATAAGACAATCTTTTTCAGTAAATTGGACAATCATTACAAATGGTTCAGACAATCAATATGAGTGCAAGACAATCATTTAGATTGTGTTTTGGGACAATCATATTAATTGTTTTTCCTTCCCATAGTGACAAGTACTGCCACACATGTTTGAGGTTGTGGACAGCTCACAGCGATTAGGCGCTAATTTTAGCGCTCAATCGCTG
>JADNRY010001345.1:0-11587 GCA_015501585.1 Rhodocollybia butyracea | reverse complement strand
GTAGCCTTTTCCCATAAAACGCTTGGGGTGGAAGAAAACAGTAGACCGTGTCAGCTACAGTAATGACAATCAAGATTGAAAGAGATTGTGCTAACGAACGCTTTGTGCTGAGGGACACCTGTCGCGGAAACACTGGATACACAGCTGGAGTTGTCTGGAGGCTCGGCAGGAGGATCCCCTCATCCACATTGACAGAGCGTACCGGTGAATCCATGTCTACATCTAAGCTTTTCAGCGATAAGCGAAAGCTAAAGCAAGAAAGATGTCAAATGTGCGAAAGCTTACACTTATCAGTGACAAAAAATCTCTTTCAGTTTCCAGGAAGGCCGCGATTGGTTGAAATCAGGTTCAGAAGTGTAAAGATCTGCTCTGCGGGGCCCGTGCAGGCGAGGTGGAAAGAGATGGCTGTCAGTGTCATGATGATGGTCGACGACTGGAAATGGCAGTGAAATTGAAAGAGTCCGAAATCACGTGAAAATTATGTTGTTATAAGCTTTCGTGAGGAGAAGGAGAATATGACACGCTCGGACAGTACGCAAAGCAACTCATCTTCCAGTATAACATAGCCATTTCATAGCTCACAAAGAAATTACTTTGAGTCACTGCCAAAAGAAATCAAAATACGAGGCCATAAGTCCTGGTTGACGGTACGGTCCAACCAGGACTCGAACCTGGATCTCACGGAGGTCTATCATCAAGCCATCGTGCATGTTAACCTCTACACTATTGGACCTTGGTAGTACTTCTCTACATTAGTACTAATAAGATCATAATCATGTTAGGGTAGAATTAGATAGGTAGCTGTAACAGCTAGTCTTTACGGGCATTGGGCTAGTACCATCCCTACGTTGGCCTCGTAGTTTACCTTCTTTACCGGAGTCGAGCTCGCCGCCTGCATCGGCGTAGGGACCTGTATGGGACTGGCACTTTCAGCTGGCATGGGCTGTGTAATATCATATTACAGTCCAAAGGAAGCTTCATTCATCCCCAACGATGTGCAAAGTGCATGCGCAGCTTCACCTGGTGCACATGCTGCAGTAGTAATAACTGGCACATTGCTAGGAAGACTACCTTTAACGACAAGTTTAACGAAGGCTCCAATCTCCTCAAATTGAGGGCGGAAACTGGTAAAGCCCCAAGTTCATATAAGATGTGCTTCGTCAACGGGGAATAGGATGAGAAAGTCTTGTCATTGATGATACGGTACCATTCAGCCGACGCGAGATGTTCACGATCAAGGCAAATGATATTCCACGATTTACAAAGGCAGATTAATCACTACTTATTTGAAACGTGCTGATGGGGGAGTGGTTAGGGTGTCCAATTTAGGGTCCGAGTACTTGTTGTCGCCAGGTCTACCATTCTTGCTTAAACAAGACACCGTGCACGGGAAGCCGCTTTCCGGCACTGTACAGCGCCGGGAGCTGCTAGGCTGGAGTCACTCAAAACGGCTGCATAGTGGCTGAGCCGTTTCGAGTGGCTCCAGCTCACTTACGTTTTACTGATGCACTATAAGTCTGTATATGTGTATTTACAGTATTTCTCCAAAAAAATACAATATACCAACACTAGTATTCTAGCTAGTAGCAAAATATACGAAGAAAAGATAAAGAAAAGACGAGATGGAAAGACAACAGACTTGTAAAGTGTAAAGTCCGGAAACCAGCCCAATCAAGAGCCCAATCTATTGACAGGGAATTTGAGTGTGAAAGTCTGCATACATGATCCTCGCGCGCTTGCTTGACCGCTCCAAACTTCTAGGTCTGGACCAACGTGATTGGACCAAGGTAACAGCAGCACAGTCATTGAATTTAGCAACATTCAAAGATATCATAGCGAGACTCTGTAGGTTTGAAACGATGGGATCGGAGTGGAAGTTGATAATCAATATATTGTCTGATATGTATATTTACTCTGAAAATTATTCACAAAAAATGCTGGACACTTATCCAGTATATTGTCTAAAGTCCAGCTGTTTCCTTCCCAATCACTCGAGCTTGGTACGAGCATACAACTCTGTCTAATATCTGACAATGGAATGATTTCACCTTGAGGAGTGCCATTCAAGGTACTGACTGATGGTTGTACGCGATACATTCCATTTTTACTATCAGGTACACTTTTAAATTGAGAAAACCATGTAACATATGCAAGAGGTGTTTCAGCCTTGGGCCAGTTTGGGGAGCGTCCTCTTCAGATCTTTGCCCAAGTCTTTTTACCACGTTAGGGAGCCGGAATATGACCCTAAGTCTGGCAACCCTACAGCCTCTTACTGCCGTAGATTCAGCTTCATCATTGATCAATATTATCACTGTATCATATCGAGACTTTGACTTTGACTTGGAGTTTTTTTTGATGGAAGAAGGGGCAGCTCTTACTATTTCTTTTGGCACATCTGACGCATCATCAAACAGATTCACAGGTGTAAATTTAAAATGGTGCCAAACATCGAGTAAAGTAAAAGGAAGACATCCTATTGATAAAGCTTCTGCTTTTGTAACCTGTCCTTCTTTTGGAAGAAGAGAGTTTATATAAAGCTTCAATGCCGGTATAAAACCAGGTGCATTATGAGAATTTGCAATTGCATTAAGACTTTTTTTGTCTCATGTGGGTGTTTAGCTATTCGGATGTTGGTCTGCAGCAATGTTTTGGTATTAGCATTACTAGTACTGGCAGGAGTAGCAGTGGCGGCTCTTTGATCACTGTTCGGAATCTGTCTCTTTTTCAACCCAAGTTTGGCAACATCAAGCTTCAGAGTAATATCATTTTTCTGTGCACCCTGATTGGTACTAGTAGAATTAATCCAGTTTCTATAAAAATCAAATGACGATATTTTTTCTTGTCTTGAAAGCCACTGGGTCATCTGAGGGAAGTGATCGCGTTTATTGGTGGCATCCCAGGCTTCTTTTGCCATGTCTATATGGAAACGCTCAAATGCTTCTGTGTTGTAGTTATCAGTTGTGCCAAGCCACTTGATGGAATTTACATAATGAAGCAGAGAATGGAATTTGGGAATGTTGATTTGATCTTTGGTAGTCTGTTGTTCAACAAAGTAAGCCTTATTTTTGTGCCAGACATTTAGTTCTAAATCCATATAGCCAAGGATATCCTCATCATGTGAAGGATACTGAGCAAGGTGTATGAAATTCAACCAGGCTTTGCAAGCTACGATTCCCCTTTGGTCATATGTGCTGCAGGCACTAAGAGAGCAGCTGCGTTGGAGAATATCACACATAGGCGCACTGTCAGTTTTGTGTCATCCACTGAAATTGAAACTGGATGCTTAAATTAGATAAGATAACTTTGTTACCACCACAAGCCATGATTCATCCTTCTCTCTACTGAGTACTGAGTACTGAGCACTGAGCACTAAGTCTGGAAGACACTAACTGACAAAACCGCGGGCGTCATTCGATATATATCCGGCCCGGTGTGAGGCTGTTGAATTCAGCTACCGCCGACCTATAGGCACTAGTATAGAACTTTTCGCAAATGATCAGTATGTGCTTTCATTCATTCGACGATCATAACTGAGGCTTAAGTATTAGGGAAATAGCTCTGCGAGGTCACGGTATGCCATCTGTCGTGTCAAAAGGTTTCCTGCACGAGGATATCGTACGTTTGGTGTATTTGGTGCAGTTGGTATCTCTGGTGTATTTGGTACACTGTTTGGTATATCTATTGATGTAAGGTGAGTGCACGAGCAAAGTAATTGACTGGCTAACCAGCTGTGCAGGCTCCCTTTGGTTGTTCGACGTTTGGTAAAACCTGCTGCAAATGTCCGTTAGTCTGCGTATATCCGGGAACTCGACTTTTGGTGTATCAAACCCTCATTCTACGAAGAAAGGGGAGCTCTGCCATATGTTGCGTTTGGAAATAACTCTCAGTTTGCTGTGCGATAAAATTCTCTTGTCTTCCTATCATTAACCGACAGGAAGGTTTTAGTCCAAGGCGTCCGTATACAGAAGTGCTGGATTGGCATCAGGACTTACCCTTCATCCTACGTTTCCTTCAACTCGCTTTGAGAGGCAGGGTTCTTGCTTGTCGGGACATTGTGAGACAATGAAAATGAAGGATGTTCCATATTTCAGAGTTAAATACTCGGAGGTATTAGCGGTGGCTGAATTTATGACTCAAAGTCATGAACTTCCGTCGCTACGTCTCAGAGCTTCCTGCTGGACAAACAGACGAACTACGAAGGCGCACTGTCTCAGACTCCCCCTTCGGACAGATGCAAAATCCCGCTGCCAAACACCTCAAAGAGCTGTCGACGCTTATTTCACATTGTCGCTCTACGGATGTTCTATCTGCCTCGAATGATATCACGACAAACAGCGCTCAGGTGTTTGGTCCACTTTTACAACAACAGAAGAGAAATTTCTACCAGCAATCTCAGCTTTGACTCGAACGATTGCGTGGCTTGGAGGATCTTCTCTGTTGTCTCCCCATCATCGAGAGGAACTTTACCGCTTGCCTCTATCAGCACGAGAACCTACTATCCTACGCAATCTTTATCACCTGCGCCAATACTTTCCCGAAATTATATCGTCCACGGAGATTGCCCTGTTCCATATATTGGATGCCTATCCTGACGAAACGTCGGAAACTCTTAGGTCAATGATGACGGTACGGATATTTTTTGGGTCATGCCATGTTCAAGTTTTAATGCGATTGCAGGCGGTGAAGCGTGGCAAAGTAGCGCTATCGCAATTTCCTCGCCGAAGTTTCGAAACACTCGGTGTTCAATGATGGGTAGATGATGATGTTGTAAAATATCTCGTCAATAGGTGGTGCTCCAAATCCCTGAGAACTCTTGGACTCGGCACTTGGTTCGCCTGCAAGTTCCTTTTTCAGGATACTCAGTGTGTGCACGCCAAAACCGGGACCTTGACCTCAGAAGATGAACTGGGCGTGCAAAAGTGGTGTCGCACTGCTGAGGTACGATTCTTATTTTGGTTTACGGGTTTCGCTAAGTCGAGAGTAGAAGGCCCAAGGACTTACAAACTGGGATCGCGCGTTCATTCCAATTAATGATTTTCACTTCCGCTGCTCGATATGAAGAGCCTGTAGGCTCAAAGCATGACGTTGTAGATATGTATGGAGAAGAACTTAATCATAACGAATGTGAGTGCTTCGTCACTATATCCAATTCTTCCTCATTTACATATTTTTTGGTAGTACAAGGAGTCGATGAAAGTGGCGCCGCGTGAGTTGTGCGATTCGTCCGCATGGTGACAAACTAGTACGCTTCTGCCGCTTTCATTTGGTATAACGCCTCAAGACGGCTCAACAACTTGGCTATCATGGTGAATCGCTTTCGCTACGATGAGATTGGACCCGAGCCGGGATGTTGTCCCACGATCTTCCCTCCCAACTCTACTGAGTACATCTTGGCAATGTCCGGATATCTAGCTAAATGTTGCTAAGGAGCTTTGTATCTGCTTTGGGCTCGCTGTTCCACTTTGCAGTAGCTTCAATGCTATCTGTTTTTCCCTTAGAATGATTCATACACTAGCAGGCTAGCAAATTTCAGATTCAGGGGTACAAGTACAAGCTGAGTAAAAAAGAAAAACGAACAACCCACGTCCCACGTTCAGAACCCTTTACACACCAGAAGAGAGAGGAGTAATGAGACATGCTATATGACAGTGGTATTGACAGTGGTATTGACAGTGGTATTCGACTTTGACATCTGCTGATCAATGCATCCCAGGCGTGCTTGAATCAGCCCAAGTTTCGCCGATTGGTGCAATGAATGATGGAGGCTAGTAAGTACGTTGAGTGATCAAATTGGATAGCAAGGGTACATGTATTCACCAATGGCAGCCGCAGATGGCCCTCTGCTAAAGGAGTGGGCAAAAAGGACTCTTCAAATTCAAACGATAATGATGCCGGAGGAATGAGACCAGTAGAAAATGTTGTAGGAAAGTTCAAATTCATGGGGTGCATAATACTGGAGGAGCCGTGCGAAGCAGAATCTTGGGAGGAGGGAGAGGGCGTATCTTCGATTCCCGCATAAGAGTGCACTCGCTGCTCCTCGGAGCCAGTAAACATGGGGGCGAAACGCTGAAGACGCTCTTCCCTGATGCGGAGAGCCTCCTCCTTGGACTGGAGTCTCTCTTTTTCGATGCAGAGTCTCTCCTCTTGGATTCTGAGCCTCTCCTCGTCATCCCTTATTTTCTCCTCCCTGTTGAAGATTTCATCGTCCTTGTCACGGAGCTTCTTCAACCTTCGGCTCACTCGCTGTTCCGCAGCATGTAGGCTTTTTTGCGGATCGAAACCAGAGGCATTGTAAAGGGCAGCATATTCAGAGTCATTGATGTTCATCCTCTCTTGAACTCGCATTCTCTTCAGAAAGTCCCTCTTTGTACACCCCGTCGAGTAGGTGCATTGTTTACACAGGAGTGTAAACTCATCGCTGGTGCATTCGATTCCTTTGTGGTAGCATCGATCGCACGCCTGGTTGTAACTATCAGTAAATGGATCTGCCAAAATATTTCGAATACGAACAAGATTACGGTACTTTTGATTCAGCTCTCGTTTTTCGGCTTTTGTTCCCGGTCCTCTGTAGATTTTATGGAACTCCTTCAATAAGTTATCGCTGATCTCATGGGCCTTTGAATTTTCAGTAGTCTCCGCATTCTCTGTGTCACGAGCCACCCAACTTTCCTGCCAAACGGTGGACTGTTCCGGCGCATCAGTGCTCGCTGAAGTTTGTGGCTGGCACATTAGATTCTGTCCATAGTAAGACGGGTGTCTGTAGTGAGATAAGGGAACCCCAGCAGACGTCCATTGCTGTTCAAATGTTTGGCCGGATGTCAAGCCACCTGCGCAGACACGGTGATCCATGAGTAGTTTTCTGTCCGACAAAAGACAGTGACTTTGATCTTTATAACAGTACAAGTACAAGAACTTTCGAGAAAAAGTAATGCGTCCCTTAGCAACAGAAAGAGATCCGGAAAGAATAACTGATATCGTAAATATAGATTTCTTGTTGAGGCAAAGGAATATCCTTAATCAAGTCCTTAATCGACTCGGAGAAACACGTGTCTGTGACTAGCGCTGTCAAAAAAGTACATGTTTTTCACTTTGCTTTGTTACCGCAATTCTCATTAGAGCGTATCTGCAACCGCTAAAAAGGTGACATGTAACGAGGAGACGCAGATGAGACGGCGTGACAAGCTTGCGGTCGTCATCCGCGATCGTTGTGTGACGTAGCGAGGAGACGCCGAGGTCACCCAACCGACTGCAAATACGCTCTATTCCACTTAGGAAAAACTAGGCGTGATGTCGATAACAAATACCTTGAAGTTGTTGAAGACACAATACTCAAACTAGCAAACCAATAAACATCAACAATGGAGATGTGAAGACACTAGTGCCGAGAGCAATGTTGTTTACATGCGTCTTTTTCCCCGTTTTTTGGTTACTAAAAAGATTCCAGGATGCAAACAAACTCGAGCTCAAGCTCAACTAGTGGAGTTCCAGCACAAATCAGCGGTAGCGAACGACTGTCGTTGATGAATCTTCAGGCCTTCCTGTCCGTCTATAGAATATCGCAGTTGAATATTGAACATTGATCGATAAATACTAGCCTGGTACGTGACATTAGTTTTTCCCTGCTCGCGTTAATCTAAAACATTATAGATCCTCCTCCTGATTCCCTCTTTATGGCACGAAAGACGCTCTCTACTCTTGCAATTCCTCATGGGTCAACCTTCGAGTAATCAGAATCGCGTACATCCGAAGGAACAACCGGCAACCATGGAACACGCCTGAGATAGGTAGGTAAAAGAACCTATCTCATTGCCTGTACCGTCGTCGCCCAGACGGCTGAGTGGTTAGGCGGTTCATGGCGGTTCATGCAAATGGGTTGTGGACTGAGGCGGGTTCGACTCCCAGTTTGGGTGCTGCGGCTGTTATCGGGATCTACTCTTAAGTTTTTTCTACTGTTTTGCTGCTCACTTCTGGCGTGACATTAAGTTACAGCTGGAATGTATCGTATTTGTTCTGTGAAGCTGGGGAACGCAACCAGCTGGGCGGTATCTGGGCGCGTAAGTCATCTCGCAGCGATGTCAAGTTCAAGTTTACTACTTAGGTGTCAATAATACATCTGGACTCCAGATCCACAGTCTAATGTACCGTTTCTTCCCAACTGTTCAATGGAAAACTGGCTATCCTAGTCGTGAAGAAATCGTTGATAATATAACCTCGATTTCTTTACATATTCCGAACTTTTGTTCTGGTATGTTTTCTGTGTGGCCGTCAATCCGTTCAGATGGAAGTGGGGGCTCTTTGTCTTTTTCGGACTAGGTAAAAGTTTACCGCTGAGTTTCGTAGAACAGGAGGATCGGCTGAGGGAGAAGTTGAATTGGGAAGCGGAGCAAATCGAGCGTAACGATAAAAGTAAATAGATAACAAGGTTGTTGTAAGATAGGTTTAGCGCCTATGTTTGATGATATCTGCGGACTACTCGGCCCGTGTGCACTCTTAAACGAACGCCAATGGCCACTATATATTATCTGGCTTGCCCTATGTTCTCGACCTAAAACCGCCAATCAAATGGTTGTCATCTCAAGAAACCAATTTGAACCAAAGCTTCCCATTCACTGATTTAAACAGTGAAACTCTCGACCAGTTTGTTGTCAGAACTTACCCTCAATTTTTGTGGCTTCCAGAGGTAAATTTGCTTGAATCTAGTCAATGTCGGTTACTGACTGCTTTCCAGTCCATAATGCCCTTGAATTTGACAAGTCGCATCTCCTCTCCCTCACTGCACGTGCTTCCGCGAATAAGTATCACGTCGAACTACCAGAAATTCTTGATAACGATGGCGGCGCTGGAGAGATTGAGGAAACAATGATGTGGTTTGCATTGAGCCAGGTGAAGAGCAATGTTGAGGACCAAGCCGAACGCGAACGGACGCGCTCCAACGGCTCAGAGAATGGTGCTCATAGGAGTCACCTCATAGAAACTCCCATTTGGATGAATAATGATTGGAGGCTTAGATGGATAAGGAGAATGGGACGACGCGAGTAAGTCGCTTTACCTATTTCTAACATACACTGAATGTATGTCGGTATAGGGCTCAAATACAAATATTGCTCTACTTTCTCATCCTTTCGCTTCCTGGACCACAGCCTTTACACCCAGAATCTCCTGAAATGTCGTCCGTAAAGCGTAGGAAGAGACCACGAAAGAAGATTGCTCCTGTTGCAACTCCCTAAGATCGCCTAGAAGGTTTCATGGACAAGCTTTCCATGTGGCAACTAATGGGAGATTTAGACTCGAACGAAGTCGTTCGTATAACAACGAAAGAGAAAAACGAGTTGGACTGGGCACAATCGTTTTGTCAAAACACTATCGAACCTTTGTTAGTCACCATCTTCAGCGTATAATCTGCAGCTAAAATCTTTCACAGATTCAAATTAAGCCTACCAGAATCTTGTGCGCTTTTTCGGTCCAAAGTCTCTCCTAATTCACCATTCTCAGACGAAGAAGACGAGCAGTTTGGAGAGACGCAATGAGCGTCGGATGATTCCAGTGATGGCCTAATCAGACCATTCAATCCACCTACACGACATCCATCGCCTGCTCTCTCCACGACTTCCACCGCGTCCAACTGAGAGCTCAAACATGCTCCATCTCAGCAGGATTTTCAACGGTCCAGACTACAGCGCGAGCGTTCTCGCTCATTATCCGTCTCACTGGCTGAAGAGGCCGAAGGAAAACAAAAAGCCAAACGCACTGGTCTTGGGTCGAATAAAGGCAGAGTGCTCTCCCGAGAGGTCTCTATGTCGTTCAAATCCAAGAACAAAGCGCCTACTGCCACGACAGCTGCTACTGCATCTTTTTGGCTGTCAGAATCTCATCCACGCGAACAAGACAAGCCAACGAAACATGAACCATCCGTGACTGTGTTGGTAGAAGCGACGCCGTCGAAACCAGTCAGGACTGTATCGATGTCGCAAGTCCATATAGCTGACAGTACGACCATACTGGTGGAGGCGACACCGGTGAAGTCGGTGTGGACATCACAAAGCCATTCCACAAGTCGAACGGGCCTCTTTTCGCGCGCGCCTAGCCTGCTTGGAAGCGTTGGCGAAGAAGAAGAGATTTGGAATCCAGTTCACCAGATATTCTCATGCTAACGCCTGGTAAAGGTGCTCGTGCCGACGAACCTTTCATCGATGATGACGCCGAATGGACTGTTAGCACTCCTACGAAGGTCAGGAAGAGGCGGCGTATCGAGCCTTGAGCTGCAAGCATTCTGTATTAAAATTCACAATTTCGATGATTTGTCTACATATGGAGAGCAAGTCCGTAAACATATCTATAACAGGCAGCGGCGCATCCGCTTGGACCGTTTGGCTTATCATTACTCGGAATTTCATGAGTCGCACTCGAGCTCGTTCCTAACTATCAAAATAGAGCTTTCTTTTGTTGTTAAACATTGTTTCCTGAAAATGGAAGAACCAACTGAAAGATCTCTTTCTCGCGGATGGCAGCTAGTGCGCATTTTTGTTTTTACCCCTTTACGTGCACTGAAAATTAATCGCTTTGTAGACCAGTTGTGGTCAAGGTGGAATGCTAGTGTCGATTCCAGACCACAGACGGGTCCTGACGATTCTTCCTTCACCCGATGCAGAGAACCGCTATCAATCCAGACAGGGTATGAATAATTGCATTTCTATTCATCGCTGTAGCATCTAACAACATCTATATATATATATAGGTTTTATCAATAGGAAGAGAAGGAGCAGGTCTGAGCAGGTACATACAAACTTGAATGACATACTTTCTGCCTACATACTGTCCATGGCTGACGAAAAGTTTCACTACTCCGCTTTGTTTTGAATACTTAACATTTTGAATACTTAACGAGTCGTAGAAGATACTCGTTCCCGTTCTCCGCCGAGCGCTTATCGGACAACTAAATCGAGGCAATCCAACTTCCTAACTTGTTGTTTGTGAGATTCCATCTTTCCAGAGTGTGATAGAACTGGAAAAGTTCTATCACACTGAGTCACAACGGCAACGCGGTGGAAGGATTTATAAAGTAAGTTGAAAATTTCTCATTCCTCTCACCGCTATGCAGCCACCATGCAACAGCTCAGACACATCGAAGGACAACAAGTCCGACTGCGTCGTTGACGCGGCTACACCCAACTGCTCGAGTAAGTTGGCAGGTTAGTACGTCTTAGCCTTGAAACCACTGACCGGTCTTGCTATCAGATAGGTTGCCTCTGAGCTCCCTTCCATATACTCCAGCCACTGCCGCCACCTCCGTCGCATTTCCCGCCAACTATAGTTTTTCTTACACTGCGGGGGTATTTATCAGGCTCTTGGTTCCGGTAAAGGGCGAACTTCAGCTTTATTAAAAACTCGCCTCCAATTGACCCACGAATGTGGGATCCGATGGGTCAAGGTTGTACGTTATTTATTGGGGCTTAAACGATTTGGATATGGTGACCTGGGAATGGGAAGGAAGTAAGGATCCATTGGAGCAAAGGAGGCCACTGCTGGATTGTCTGATGCTGTTTACAAGAGGTTCAATGGAGTTGAGCGGGAGAAGCCGCTTATGAAG